>JAPSGF010000007.1:26497464-26529964 GCA_035772895.1 Perdix hodgsoniae
TGAGCACCCAGCACGGGCCTGCTCCAAAAGCTGGACAACAACATGGGAAGCAGCACCCAGCAGCTGGAAACACTGCTGCTCCTATCTGGCATGGCCGCTGCCCGTCTTCTGCTCATCTGCGTTGCTCCTGTGCAGCGATTAGCACGGGAGTGCAGAGATGGTGGCTGAGCTGAGCCACGACTCTGGCCGTGCAGGATGGGATGCAGTCAGAGAGGTGGTTTAGGAATGCAGTTTGTTGTGCTCACAGAGCAGCAAGATGCCCCCTAAAAACAGTGCATCGAGGCCATCAGCAAGGTTGCATGCCTTATCCTTCTTTTCATTTGGTCTCCTTGTGAAGATTACACCGGTGATGACTTCAGCAGATTCTGGACTTGAATACAAACCCAGGTCCTGGCCACCTGGCCTCCATCAGATCAGCTCATTACACCACAGGTACAGCTGCATATGCGTATGGCATCTTTTGGATGTTCTCAGAGGAACTGTGCCTTCCTCACTCATTCCAATCTAATAATGAATCAATTATCAACCTTGCTGTTATCTGGAACACATCCGAAGGGGTAAAACCCCTTCTATATGCTGAATTATCATTATCTCAGCAAACTACCATTCTTGTCCCCATTACTCCTGCTGGAAGCCTTTTCCAGAAATTCCTTCATCTGCTAGTTAGGAATGTTATTCCTATTTCATTCCTGCATTCCATCAAATCTGGCTAATAGTCAATCTCATTTCTGTCAGCAATACACTTGCAGACAGAAACTGTCCTAAGGCATTTAGTGACAGCAGTCACACCCCTTCTGTGTCTCATTTTGATAGACTAAATCTCCTTTAGGGCCCACTTGTAAGAGGAGGTTTCCCAGCCCTCACACAACCAACCAGCATTTCCTGCACCATCCCTTTCTGACAGCCCATGCATTCTGCTTCCCATCTCTGACAAAGTTCCTCAGCAGATCCATTTTAGGGACACTTCTATTTTTTTGATTCCTGAGAGCCATCCTTTCATCCCCAACTTCTGCACCCAATGCAGTCATGTCATAACAAGGGTTCTTTTCATTTCCTACGTGTGTCCATGTGCTTTTTCTTGCTAACTTCCATCTCATGCCTGTCACTCCAGCCCCCAAGGCCACTCACTTTCTTTCCTGTGCATTCAGGTTCTCCTTTTTCACTGGCAATGTCTCCAAACTTTGTCAACTCCAACATTTCATTAGCACATTCCTAATTTATGCTCCAAGGTCACTAGTGAAAATGTTAAATAAGATGAGTCAGACTGATCCTTGACGAACTCCACTAATGAGCCTTTCTCCTGCCCTATGCTTCCCCTTTCACAAGCCGTTGCTGTCTCCCCTTTTCGCCATTCCTCACCACTCTCACACAAAAGCGCATCTCTTCCTGCTTAACTAGATGCTTCCCATGTGGCACTTCATCAAGTGCTTCACTAAAGTCCAGACAGATTAGATCTACTGCATTTCCTTAGTCCAGAAAATCAGTTATTTAACCAAAGAGAGATGTCAGCTTACCATGGTATGATCTACCTCACATGAATACGGTAGAACTGATCCCATTCTCCATGAACTTGCCTGCTTTTGTTTTTTTCCTCAAGAACATACACTAAAGCCTTATAATAATATTGAAGTTGCATCAAGAAGCCTTTCATTTCTCTGAATGCTCTTCCAGACTCAAACTGCATATATTTGCTCTTCAGTTACGTGCTGTATCACCTGTTTGATGTACCTACTAAAATATTTGCTGTCACTTTGTATTTCTGACACATCCAGAAAGCAAGAGGAAGCCTGGTTCACTAAGAAGTATGTTCCTTTTCAAATCACTCGATGCATTTTAACCTATAAATTAGTCATTCATTGTCATGATTAGTTCAAGGATCCAATATTTAAGATTTATTATTCAGGCACTGCAATGAGTAAACCTATCACAAGACCCAAGTTATTATTGTGCTCTCAGAATGTACACCCTGACATTAGTGAGCTCCACCTGAAATTGCTTTGTTTGCTCTGTTACAAATGAGTTTAAGATACTGATTAGCAAACTGGTGTTTGAAAACCTAGTAAGTATTACCTCTGAATAACCAAATGGGGAAGAAGAGGGAAGAAGCCCTCCTGCAAGTGGCAATGGAAAGGTGATACTTGAACTAGGAGAATCATCTCTACTATACTCTGTTAGATCTTGGCATTTGAACATAAACCTGTATTTTTACCAGATACAAATACTCAAATGCTGGCAACACAAAGATTTTGCTTTGAGAACTGGGAGTTCTCAGTATCCCTTCTGAACCATTTCTCATTGGTTTGATGATATGAACATTCACCAAATAAAATACAGTTAAATGGACAGGTGATAGCCATTGAGGACATTTCATCCTCTGCATGCTCTCCATGCTACGGACGTTCCCTTACAAAGCACAGTGCTCCTATTGTACACTGTAGCTTGTGTTTGGACAGAGACAACAGATTTTCATGTCTGTTTTATTGAGATTATAACTGCTGTGCCAAATGCAGAAACGTCTGATAAGTGCGTTATCAAAATTATAACAGTATTTTAGTCACAGCGTAACAACCTTCCTACAAGGAAGGCAAACCCAATAATGCTTAAGCCTGAATCTGAATTTTGAGCCCTCCTTGATTGTTTGAGTGGGCTCAGAATTAAGTAAAATGAGTTTATCTATCCCTATTTCTGTAATAATACTTAGCACTTAGCAATTCTCATCTTCAAAGCACTTTACAAACATTAACTAATTAACTATTAATTGGTAAATTTGAAAAGGTTGATAGGTGAGGTGAGCTTTGGATAAGACCCAGCAATACGGATGTTTAGTTTATCTGTGAATTACTTAATCATTACTGAATCATAGAAATTAGAAATGAATAAGACCTATAGGGTCACCCTGTCCAGCCTGATGCCATTACAGGATTTTCCCTTACAATATATTCTCAAGTGTTTTGTCTAGTTTAATTAGAAATTATCCAAGCAATGGGGCTTCCACAGTTTCCCTTGGGATATTCCTCCTTAGCCTAATGTATCTTTCTGGTAGGACGTTGCAATATTCAACATAAGGTTTTCCTTGCCATTTCATACCACCATTTCTGTAACTGCCCTTTCAGATCACTTCAACCAATCTCTATGCATTTCAATTAATTACACACAGAATTTTTCCTTGTGCTTCTCTTGGGTCAATCTGGCCCAGAGCCCCTGGGTATTGGAAAATGTCTATTTGTGAAGATAGAAAAGCTAGCTTTTGTTGTCACTGTAGTCTAACTACGGCCTAAGTGATACTATAGATTATGTCACCTCAACCTGCTTCTTGTTAGAAGGTGGAATCCCATATACCCAGATCTTGTGTATCAGCCTCGCTAAATAGCTCTTCCCCCTCTCCCAGCACAGTTACCATTACTCCGTGTCCCAATAATTTACACAATTGTAAGCTCCTCAGCACACCTAAACTGATTCTCACAACATTTGTCCAATGCCCAGGTACTTCAGATGAAGTTCATTAGTACCTCAGTAGATCCGCCAAGTCTGATAAGGAGGAAGGAGATGTGACTGTGACTCTAAGTGTAATGTTCCTTGGGGAGAAGAACGTTTTGCTTAGATAGCTTCCAGACTTCAGTGGGAAATCAGTAGAATCACCCATAAGATGAAAATCAATTTTGCTTTCAAGTCCTTTGTGGGTCCTGAGCAGATCTTCTCCACACTTCAAAGAAAAGAGCTAATTTCCTCCATTTCTTCTTTTCAAGGTGTAGTCTTGTATAAAAAGTTCTCCTTTCCCTCTGAAGTCCATGCAGTCAACATACAATTCTTCAGTCTCAAGCCAGCCCCATCCCAGTAGGAACGTACATGAGCACTTCTTTTTATTCAGAGAAGAAAAGTTCAATTCCTATCAAACAAGATCTTCCTACACTGCATCATCCTTTTCCTATGCTGGAAACTTCAAGAAAATATGACATATAGACGCATTACTCAGTCTATTCAAAATTTTGTTCAACCACTCTGGATTCCTGAAATATTACCAGGTCTTCACCAAAGACAAATAGGCATGCTAGCTTGTCCAGAGGACCCGTACCACACAAGACACGGGTGATTTGAATCTGGGGCCATATATTTCCATTTCTTCATTTAAAGTCTTTAACGCAAAAATAAAAATGAATTCCAGCTATGTAATGAACAAAGACAAACATCTGTCTCTCTCATGAATTCCCCTCAGACTATGATAACAGATCACTTCTGGTCAATTTACTGCAACAAAAATAAAGCTGGGTATTTTAAGTTTGAAAAATACATGAAAGAAAGTAAACAAACTTTACCTGAGACAGTCAGATGAGAAGTCAGATCATTTGTTATGATGCAACAAAAGCTGATGAAGGCTTTTATAAGATTGCACCAACAACCCCATTTATGGTAGTGCCTGGACTAGCCACAATACCTCAGAGCCATCCTGATCTACTGGGCTGAGGCTGGAAGCATGGAACAAGACTCTCACATGTGCCAACTCCTCTAGCAAATTAAGCTCCAAGTACATAAAGGAAAACCTGAAACTGTTTCCTCAAAAGGACTTTTACACTTCTTCCACGTGTGCTGCAAATTGCTGTCCTTCCCCAGCAATTGTAACAGCACTGTTAATTCCAAAAGACTGCTGCAGTTTGAATCCAAACTTTGAAGCCTCTTCTTGCTCTGAAGGAGATATATTTTCAGTCAAGAGGAAAAAAAAAATCACTGATTCTTGTAAGTTTTTTACAATGATATGCAATAGGGTAAAGTCCGAAGATGTATCAGCAACTGTAGCAAATGTTTTGTCCTCTATTCTGTATTTACCTGGAGGGACAATATTAACTCCATAGAAATTATCATCTGCCTATCATTTTTCCAGCATCTGTTACTTAAAAAGTAGTTTATTTGACTTTAATTTTTAACATTCAAGAAGAAAATATTCTCCTCTCTCGTGCACCATAGAGGAACTTAGAGACACCCACCTGAGAATGAGGCTGCTTCTGCTTTCACCTCAGGCTTCTAGAGAGAGATGCCACCAATATCAGTGAGTTCCTCCCATTATGAGAAACCGCACATCTTCCCAAGACAAAACAGTGTGATGAACTCTAAATCACATGTGGATAGGTGGCAGAGCCTGGCTGAGATTTTTCAAATCAGTAATAGGGATTAAATTACATTCATATATAATTAATAGATGTTCAGTCACTTCTAAAGAAAGATATTTTTCCATTCAGATGTTCAAATAGCTGAGTTTTGATTTTTACTGGTACTAAAGCGTGTCCCAGAGATGTTTATGTGTGTGTGAAGGAGAGACAAAGAACTTATACTGTGGCTCAAAATAAGAAAAAAAAAGCCTTAAATGTCAGTATATACAATCGAAGAACAAAACTGACATGCTGGAATAAAACAAATCACTACCACAAGCTATCAGTGCACTAAAGCCGACAGCATGAGCGGTTCTTACAGCAATTTGATGCTCACACAGATCCATCTACCCTCAAAACCAACTTCTCATTTGTTCACACAGACATGGAACGCATCAGTGTACTCACAGACCCCTCCCAGTGTTTGGCACAAGCAGCTGGGGGTGTGGGGTCCTGTGGTAGAGTCATGGCCCAGCCATGCTCAGTGAAGGTGCAGTGCTCACCCATATCTGCCATACGCTGTGCTCTGTTCCTATCAATTCTGTTGCTGGATGGGACTGACTCCTTACTTTTTTTTTTTCCCTCCTCTGAAAATCAAAAAGCAGTTCATGAGTTGGTCGAGAGCCAGCAAAAATGAATAGTAATGAGCCAATTTCAATAGAAATAGGCTCATTACCATGCCAGTGGCTGATAAAACCAAATGCTCTCAATTCTCTCCAGCAAACGAGGTGCTGTAGGCAGTGTCCACTCTCCTGCCTGCAGGAAGTAACTCGCGATTTCAAAATTAAAAGAATCAAAATAGAAGTTGGAGTTTATTTCTGTGTTATACCCACGTCCCCCTGCAGGGTTGTTTCTAACTAGCTGCCAAAAAAGCTCTGTCTTTCTCTTGAAAAGAGAAAAAAAATGTTTTCTGTACGTTGTTCACTCCCTGAATGGTAATGGGAAATGCTGTGTAAACTCCAAGCAAAGAAGATGGTCTAAGGAGCTCCTTTGAATTCAGCACACTGCTCCATGCACAACAGGAGGCTACAGGTATTCTTGAGTATCATAAACCAACTTGCAATTTCCCAATTGCAAAAAAAAAAAAATAATAATAAAAATAAAAAAAACCTCACCCTTAAACCAAAACCCAAATCCAAGCAAATATAGACCTCTCAAGCCAAAAAAGAGTCCCACAATGACAGGAGGGCATTTTATAGCTGAATTAGATGATCCAGAGAAAGTAAGAAAGAGAAAGAAGATCTCCCAGACTCTCGGTTCCTCCACGCATCACTTCACAGCAGTAGGATAAGGAGAATTTGACTTGGTCTGCTGTATGCTGAAGACCTAAATCCTTGTATTTTTACCCCAAAAGTGATTTGGGCCCTGAAACAAGCTGGAGGGGAAGCTCACCTTGCACAGTGCTCCTGAAATGTGTTGGCACTGCTGATTGCATGGACAGACAGGGAAGACAGGCTGAACACACACCAGTGTGATTTCATGGGGAACTGAGTTGAATTGGCCCCTTCCTTGTCAGATGTCACAGGGGAAATAATCAAAGCCGAATTTCAGAAGAACAAACTGAGTCTTGCAGTGAATGAGCATGAATGCCTCCTGTCAGAGGTGCGTCTGAGGCAGAGCAAATAGCAGGGCAGGCTTCTGAAGGAGAGGAGTTCCAGCTGCCTCCAGCACTACGGGTGTCATAGATCACCCCCTTCTCACTTCTCAGGGCAGGTTAAGCATTTTGGATGCACTCTCATTCCAGACTTCCTCTGCCGTTTCCATTCCCATCCCTAAGCCACTGCTTCCCAACCATTTCCTTGGTCAAGCCAGCAACACTTAGCCTTCAAAATTATTTCCTTTCCTGCCATAAAACCTTGCAAGGCTTTCCATTTTAGCAGCTTGAGAATTTTAACTATCCCCTCTTTGCCCTGCCAGCCACTTAAGTCCCGAAAGTACAAGCAGGCTGAGTGGAGTACATCATCTGTAAACTCAGCTTGCCTAGTCAGGGGGTCTGGGGGGCTTTCTGCACACTGAAACAGAGTCTTTTAACACTGACTGGTGCAAATTGTCCACTGGGGACAACTTCAAATGTCTCGACAATGCATATTTTGCAGTGCTTACTGGCTGGCTCCAACTGAGCTGCTACTACTTATTTAGGAGCCTATGAAAACTCTTTTATAGATTTTGTTTTGCTAGAGTAAATATTAAGTCTTAAATACATTAAGAAAAATCAGTGCAGGAAGAGAAACAGATTAAATAAACCTTTCAGAGACACTATTTACTTTGTATTTTTATTTTTTTAACGAACTCCTTTCCCTGAGGTCAGGACACTGACATTTTAGTACACACAGACGTTAAAAATGAGAATGCACTGTCTCACACACATGCTTACCAAAGCTAGCTCCCCTTGTTAATATTAAACTTCTCTATCTGGTTATGACACCAGCTGATATAATAAAGCAGTGATAGTCTTATTATTCAAGCACTGCTCTGATAAATTATCTACATTAACTCTGGAGCCAAAGCTGTCTGGTTCCAGCTGGTGTTGCTCAGATCTGTCTTAAGTCATTCGGAACCAGTGGAAAACTTTTTTTGGAGTCCAGACTTGACCCCTTCAAGTCCCCAGAACATTCATGTGTGTGTTCACAAGTGTACAAAGCACATCCTTAATGCTAATCTGCCCTAATTAAGGTTCCATGACAGGGAGCAAATTTCACCTTCTCACACCACGTAGGCATTCACCTTCAGGTCTCTGTGGAATGGATGGGGTAGTGAGGCCAGAGGATCAGTTCCATGTGAACTTAGATGTCTCCAGTCAACCAGCATGCTCACATTTTATTCCATCTTGCAAAGTCTGGGTCTGAAAGACCTACTAGCTCACCCATCTCAATTTCCTGCCAGCACAATTCATTTCTCACCCAATCTGGTTTTACACATTCCCCTGCTGTGGCCTAGCCAAACTCAAGTCTTTAGGTTCAGTACAAGAGTGAATGGATGAAGCCCTGTGGCCTACGTAGTCGGAGGAGCTGATCACAGGGTTCTTCACTAGCTTCAGAAATGTCAGAGTATGAAACAACAGAGCTTCCATCACATCATCCTGGCAGCTGCTCAGCAGCCTCAGGCATCCCTCCATCATGGAATTGTCTTCCCAATATTCAGCCATGGCTTCACTTAATTTCATCCTCTTCTGCCTTCACCTCCTTGCCCTGTGTAGTGCTCCCAGGCTCTCTGTACCCATATCTTTCTTATTCCAGGTCATTAATGAAGACGTTAATCAACATGAGATCTCACGTTGTGGTAACTCATGAGAAGCATCTTTGCAACTTCATGTCTTTGTGCAGCTTTTGCTGTTGCTCCTGTACCATAAGTCAAGCCTTGGGGAACATGGCACAGTTTGCACTCCTGCAGAAGTCTGAGAGAGAAGGCAGAGGCATGAGGGAGGTTCAGGAATGTCTCTTGCTGCTCTTTCCAGCTTTCCAGTTCTGTGTGTCCATCCCTTCCATCCACCTGCTTGTTGGTTTGCCAAGCTGCACAATGGGAATGATTGGACCAGCAGGGCTGAGGTGCAACAATGCAGGAACACCAAGTCATCTTGACAGCTTTGTAGTCAGTTTCTCCCATCTAATATCCTTCTTTGTTCCTTCTGTAAACATGATCCTTAAGTTTACATCCACACAGAATTTCAATAAACTTCCAGATGGGCTTTGAGAAGAAGGCAGACCAGGTAGGCAGCCCAGGAAACCTGTGTGATATGCACACAGAAACATATGCCTGGGTACATATACATATTAGGAACTGTTGATCTCCCACTGTGATTAAGAGGTTATTAATGCTAATAGAAAATTACAGTTTGCTTAAGTTTCCCAGGAAGCATTGTTTAAGAGTTCTCCCAGCATGCCCCTCTACTCCAAATTGTTTTACATGAGCCTCCTCACAAGCAGATTCCTCCCCATACAAAACCCACACGAGCAATGTATTTTGCCATGCTGGAAATAGCTTGCTTTCACTTAAGCACTTTAGAGGAGCAAACTCTCTTTAAAGACACAACCTCAGCAGCATCCAGCACCTCCTCAACACCTTTAAAGCAGCCCCAGCAGCACCCAAGGCACACCCCTCCTATGTGAACCACCAAAATGCAGCTTGCAAGAGAAGCGTTCAACCGAGGTCTCTAAACAGAGCTGCCCTCCTCTGCAGCCTGAAAGAAGCCCTTTACAAGGTGAGATGAGTCAGGAGGAAAGAAAGAGTAGATCAGCAGCCCATGCTCACGGTCACAGCCATAGCAACACCTGTTTACTCACTACTCACACCTGCGGCCCTGCTGATAGAGTGGGCTCAGCTTTGTCGGGGCGGCCATGGCCCAGCACGCTGCCTCAGCCAAGGCAGTCAAAGGAGGATCTTGCTGCCAGAAGGTCAGGCTGCTCTCCCTCGCACACTGCACTTCAGAAAAGACTAATTGGACTCAAAAGAGTGCAAGTGTCCTGCTGAGCAAGGGCTGCCATGCCCCTAGAAAGCATTTTCTTTATGTGCTGTCCATGGATTTTTGCCCTGGATACACACAGATTGAATAAAACAACATGGAGAGCACTGGGCAGTCTGTCCCCCAGGGCAGCATCTCTCTTCAATGAGTCAGCATTTTGGAGGGGATATTTGGGGGATTTTGTCATGCCAACAAGCTTGCCACCAGCTGACTGCCAAGTATAATACATGTGTAAGGAAGAGCAGAGTTATTTGATCTTCTCCCTCTCCATGTCCCTCCTTTTGCTTGGGCTTCAAATTAGCATTGGTTTTATTTAAGGTCTCATGCCTGTCCTGCTTACCACAGGGAGCTTTTCCATGTGGATCACAGACAGGAGGAAACCCTCCATTATCATAGGTACTGAGCAGAGGCAGACACCATAAACATCACAGCCTCTAGGCCAATGCATTCCAGTGCACTAATAAGCCAAAATAAAGGTAACAAATGGAAGTCCCTTATCACAGTGGCAAATGTTCCCTAGCTCAACACTATTATGTCTTTCCGAAGGATTTGCTCTCTGCCCAAGGCCCAAGTTCACAGCCACCACCACACCAGCAGCTGGTCCTCCTCCCAGTACTTGCGCTGTGGGGTGCCCACAGGAGAAGGGCCCCAGGGAGCAGGAGCCCCTCAGGGATCCCTGCCACACAGACTGCTTTGCAGCCTTTGTCATTGAGTTCATTTGTCTCCCAACAGTGTGAGCATTCCAACAGCAGTGAAATCCAGGTGACACGAGAATCAATTTCAGCCTGTTGTGGGCATTACCCTTGATTTCCTGTGTTTGCAAGCAGGTGGCGTGTCTTGGTACAAGGTTGGGGATGAAGACAGCATGAATCACCCAATATGAAGTTTGTGAATTCTCCAAAACAAGTGCTGTGCAAAGTGCTGTGTGAGGAGGATATAGAGATTTTTTTCCCCTTTGATTTCCTTCATTTATTAGCTTTGCTAGTGCTGCCAATAAAACTATCATTCATGCCTTGCTCCATGTCCACCAAATATCATAGAATTATAAAATCCAAGAGTCTTTAGATAAAATCTTTAGAGTCGCAAGGGACCTTTAAAGGTCATTTAGTCCAACTCCGCTGCAATGAACAGGGACATCTACAGCTCAGTCAGGTTGCTCAGAGTCCCATCCAGCCTGACCTTGAATGTATCCAGGAACAGGGCTTTCCAGCACATTTCTGGGGAACCTGTGCTACTGCCTCACCACCCTCACTGTAAAAGACTATTTCCAATCTCCCCTCACAAAGATTCCCCTTGTCTTATAAGCACAAACCCTTCTAAAGAGGCTGTCTTCTTCTTACTTGTAGCTCCCCCTTCAGATACTGAAAGGCTGCTCACCATCAGGACCACTACTAAGCCTATCTGTGTCCCTTCGGATGGTATCCCTCAGGTGTATCAACCACACCCCACAGCTTGGCATTATCCACAAACTTGCTGAGAGTGCATTTGACCCCACTGTTGATGTCATCGATGAAGATATTAAACAGCACTGGTCCCAGCATCTCCACCCAGACATTGAGTCATTGACCACCACCCTCTGGACACCATTGAACGGTCCACCCATTAAATCCATATTGGATGCTACACTCCCTCCTCCCATTTGCAAGAGAAATGTTGACCAAAGCTCAGAGCTTTATCCCAGGAATACCAGCGGTTCTGCCACTGGCATCACACCACTCCAGTCATGTCAGGTGCGCTGAGAAAGGTGGGCAGGGACCGACGAACCTGGCTAGGAAGTCAATGCATTGGTGCTGCTGGAAGATAAAGGGCTATTTACCTTGTTCTTACACGGGAGCTAATTAAGGCAGAATTCCTCAATTCCGATGTTAGGCTAAACAGAGGCGGCTGCTGCCGCCGGGTGTTGTGAAAGCCCTCCTTAATTGCAGCCATAACTGCCAGCATTCAGGCCAGAGCTTCAGTGCTCTCAAAGGAAAATAAACAAAAGTGCTCCTGGAGGCTGAAAGATCCCGAGGAGAGGCGAAGAGAGTGACAGTCTCTCCTCTCACAAGTCGGGACCTGAGCCCCACAGCCCAGCAGTCTCGCTGGGTTAAAACCTTGGGTGCTCTCTTGAAGGCATCAGGAAAGACTTAAAGAGCCACAAAAGCAGTATGACAGCATCTCTGCTGATTTGACAGGGATCCCGTTGGAGTTTGTAGAACTTTAGGTAATTTGGTACTACAAAAGAGAGGCAGAATTACTGCTCCGAAGTGGCAATTTATACAGAGCACGAGGCAGGGTACCGTGGTGCTGAACTCCTCATCTGCCCTTTTCCAGCTGCTGCTTGGTGCCTGCTTACTCCTGTTCCTCTGAGGTCTTGGGGCAGGGGAAATATTCTCTTGGAAAGATCTCAGAGATGCCTCAGAAAAAATCAAACCATGTGCTGATGTTGCTTTAGACAGGCAGAGTCGTTTTTTATCGGATGCTCTGGTGGAGAGGATCTTGGGTTTTAGGTTGGATAATAGGCAAAATTTCTTCCTACCTTGGAACAGACTGCCCAGGGAAGTGGTGTATTCACCTTACTTTCCCTGGAGGTGTTCAAGAAAAGGGTAGATGTGGCACTTGGGTGGAATGGCTACTGGGCATGGTGGGGATGTGGGGAGGGTTGGATGAGATGCTCTTAGAGGCCTTTTCCAACTTTAATGATTCTGTAATTGTAAGATTCAGTTCCTACAGGATTTTACTGCTGGCCTCAGTTCTACCCACTTAGCTTCCTCCATCTGCACCTCAACCATGAAGCACAAAGCAGTATTCTGGAACCCAAACAAAAGTGCTTCACATTTCACTGCTCGGCACAGTCATCTGCCCCCACACAAACAGGAGGCACAAACTGCCCACGTCCTTTCCAGGCACAAAAAATACCTCCTAGCTGAGCCAATATGCTTTTCTCTGTATTTAATAATTTGATTTTGAAAGCTAGTCATATTAAAGAGCAAAATATTCAATATCGTTAATTCAGTTTTGCAAAATATATTCTTAATGTAAAAATGATTTTGCTTGGAGTGGTAGTGTAGTAATAAAGCAGGTATTGACCAGATCTTATTGATTGTGCAGTCCTCGGGCAAGGAACACTGACCTTGCTCACGCTCTTATTGCTTACGCTTTCCCAGGCCTTCTTCATCTATGCCCGCTCAATAATATATTATTAATATATATTTTTAGCAAAAACTGTATGTTACGAGGTTAGCGCTTCTTAGTGATTTTTTTCTGTGCTGCTGCTCTGCCTTTGGGATTCTTCAGGGAAGAAAAGATTTTTCAGCCAGCTTGCTCCTGGGCTGCTGCTCACAAACACCTTTCAACAAAGTTGCTTTGCTGATCTGATGGAGGCCAGGCACATTTCTCTCTTCTCTTTTTAATTGAAAGATTGTTCAGTTCTCAGTCCCTTATGGGGCCAAAATTCAGGGACTAAATATAGTCGAGGGAAGAGCTATACTTTGATGCTTGAGGGAGAAAGACAGCACGTATTTCCAGTGAGATCAAGAGTTAATAATGCAATTTAATTGTTGATCATTCTTCTCAGATAATTATAACCAATTTGAGGGCTTGATTCACTGTCACCTTGCATTCAGAAGAGCCCTCTGCACCGCTCGAGATGGATTAGCAAATGGTATACTTCTGGTGTCCTCGCTGTCATGCTGGGGGTGCCCTTGCAGCACAGACACCTGAGCAGGACCCCAGACTGGCTTGAGCACCCTCGTGGTACAGTGCTGGGCTCTTGGATGGGAGCATCCAAAAGCTGTTAGAAATTATCCAAAACCAGCCACAGGCTCCCTGCTTTGCAGAGCAATGGGAAGCACAAGTCCAACCCTATGGGAGTAGCAAAACCTTCCACTGTTCACCTCTCGGGTTGCCTTCACCCGAGGCACTCTGCTCTGCACTTTGTCACAGAGGTATTGCCATGGCTGGAGTGCCTGCAGGGCTGGAGGAAGGGAAGCAATGCTCCAGCAAACCAAGGCCACCAGTTCCTGCCTCCTTGCCGTTTCTCCCACAGCAGCATCATAGTGATGTGCAGGCAGCATCCGCACTGGGAGCCCCTGCACCTGGACCAGATGTAAGCTCCAGGACTTTGCTCTGGGTCTATATCTTTCCACTGCTGCAAAACTATATGTGAAAGCAGAGAAGATGTATATCTAGATGATGCATGTATCTGGTTTTGTTCACAGGATTTTATCCATTATTGACCAGCTTGTGTTAGGTGCTATAGAAACAAACTTAAAGCAAAATATAAAAACCAACAAAATATGCCAGATGAGATACTGATTTGCAGAACTTGCATTGAGAGGTAAAAGGGCAGCTGTGTGCAAACTGGGCTGTCTCTGAGGAATGAATGTAATAAAGTGGTAACAGATCAAGGTCCTTAGCAGGCCATTACACCCAGGTACTTCTCCAGTTCATTACATAGCCTGCATCTTTTCCCTGTGCATCAGCAGAAGTTATCTGGAGACAAAATAAAATGAGCATGGATAGTTGCGGGACACATCATGTCCTATTGTCAAGCCCATGCACTGCACTGGTATTTACATGTGCAGCTTGTCAAGGAAGCCAAATGCTCAATGATACTTTTGCATGAATGACACCACAAGAAAAAGAATATATTGTATCGCATTGTATTATCAGCCATTGAGGGCTCTTTTGTTTAGTTTGATAATATTACATGTTTAATAAAACACTGCTGAATTTTGATTGCATCTTGTGAGCGCAGTCCTTTATTCTTTCGCCAGCTGGCTGATACAAAAGCTTATTTTCGTTGTAAAGACATTGCAATTCCCAGACTCCTTCCCTCATTCCTGGGTGAGTGAGGTGCGCTGGAAGGCAGCAGGTAGCACCAGCAGGGTCCTGCCCCTGGAATGGGCTGGGGCACCTTGAGCTGCTACTACCAGATCCCTCGCACCCAAGGAGCTGACATCTCCACATCTGAATGAAGCCACTCCGCGCAGCCAAGCATCACCACTCCCTGAGCTCCACATCAGGAGTTAGCACACCAACCCCTGCCCTGGGATCCAGCCCCTGCCCCGGGAATCCAGTTGTAGTACCGACAAAAAGGAATTCCACCAAAACATTCCTGAGATAGGAAAAAACAAATGAGAACACATCCCTCTCCTCCCTCGGACTGAGCCTATCCTATGTGTGACTGCACCTAATATTTCTTGAGGTGAGAAAAGTTGCCTGGATTATAGGAATACAAATGGATTAATTTGTGGTGTATTAGATTCATAGCAAAATATAAGTTTGCTTGTATTAGCATAACGATGTCATAAAAATGTAGATTCGGAGGCAGAGATTATTTGTGGTACTGTTAATATGTTGTTGCTATAGCAAAAGATGTACACAATATTTACACTGTATTTGACCACATAAAACATGTCATATACAGACACAATTTTTCATTAGATGAAAGAGAGCCAGAGGGCTCTTCATGCTGCCAGTGCTCATGCTCCTGATTTTCCTTATTTTTTTACCTTTGAGAACAAATACAGTTTTAAACCATCATTACTGTATTTTGAACAGTTAATATTTCATATCGTGACATTGCTGCTCAGAGGTAACAGGTTTAGTTGATTACTATTTGTTTATAGTGCTGGAGAAACCTGCAATCATAGAGAACATAAAAGGATTGCAATTAGATCTATTGGTTGAGAGCTGCACTTCTCTGACCCACTGTAAAGTGCTTAGCACTATCAAAGAGATAATGCCTACTTGCAGCTGGCACATCTGTACATAATAATATGGGCTACATTGACACAGCCACTAAAGACTGCCACTACCCTTTTTAACTGGAAGCAGAAAACAGATCGTGCTTTTAAAGAGCGTATCAACAAAAACCTTTCCACACTTGGCCAGAATTAGCACACGTGTGTTTATGAGGGGCTTTTCTTTTTGACTACTGCTCCTTCAGGGAAGCAAAACAGAGACTTTAAACAAAAGGCCAGGGACAGACCCAGGCTCAGTGTCTCAGAAGAGCATTTTCTCTGATTGCAGACATGCCTCGGGAGCTCACTGCCAAGTGCTTCCCAGCACTCACAGCAGGCACAGCTCCTCCTGCTAGGCAGCACCAGGCTCAGCTCTGTGTGCTGTTGTTGACCGCTGTCTCCTGCTCTGCTACCTGCATAGCTGTGGCACAGGCAGATTTTTGTTTTAACTTTCTGCCACTGGGCATTCCTCTCCCCACCACATTCACTGTCCCAGGCATGCACAGTAGGAGCATGGTTTTGTTACAGCCTCGCTTGCCAAGGTGCACTTGGATAAGCTGAGAATTATGGACATAAAACCAGTGTAAAAGGACGCACAAAAAAAAAAACCCAATGTGCAATTAAACCCATAGAGTTCATTGCCTTGTGGTGCTATCAAGGATAACGACACATCGCACTGGAAAAAATGATGGCACAACTATGACTGAGGAGAGCATCCCGAGTCATCCCACTAATGACAGTAAAAGACTTTCACTGCAAGGGAAACTCCAAACTTTCACATGAAACTGAGCATGAGGGTCTATGGTAGAACAATAAAAATGGTGTTTGATTTGGACCTCATCAAAACGTCTGATTGTGATGTGATTAAAACCTTTCATATTCATAAATTTAAGGGTGTTTTGTTGTTGTTGTTTTTTTTTTTCCAGTTTGTTAACTCAATTCTTACATTATATTATAACTTACAGATGGTGAAAATATTTTGACTATTACTGTATTATGACTTTTCATTTTGGGCCAAATTAGTTGGCTACTACTATTATGTTATGACTGTAACAGTCAAAAGCTTTAGACATTTATATTTTAACATTATAGTATATAACAAAGCTGAAAATGCTGCAGTCAGAGCAAATCCTCAGACTCAAAAATTTCATGATGTTTATCTCAAAAGTCACAGCTCCTATTCTTATATGGTTGTATATTATTTCAAGTTTATACCTGTAACAGTTGCTAATCCTCAGGGTCATAAGAAAAATCTTAAAGAAAAACCTGGGAAAGCCAACACACAAAACTGGTGTAAAATAACTTGCATACTATACCAACTCACTTCGGTTGTCTTTTCAGCCTGGTGCAGCCCAGCATTGGATAAACAAAAGCAGTCAAGACCCCAGACCTAGTGGTTTACACAAGGATATAGCCAGGGCTTCTCATCTTGCCCTTGCTTATACCATTCCAACTACTACCTGCAACCAAACACTGGTGCTGTTACTGAGCGGGTCGCTTGCACTCTTTTCTTTGCTCCACGCTCCTTATCTTTCCACTACATAAGAGTATATGTGGGATCCTGTCATTCACCCTCCATTGCTCTGAGGCAAACATAAACACTGCTTTGATTACAATGCAGAAATACTACTTCATACCAGAGGAGGAATTCACAGCAAAAATCATTGCGTTTATTTTTGTTTGTGTTATAGCATTCCAGTAAGTGGAACAGCTGAGTGTTTATCCTACTGAAAGGAAATTTGTGTTGGTATTTGTAATAAATGTTTTACACTTTAAGGGATAAAAACAATTTTAAAATCTCGGAAAGAGAGGAAGAGACATAAAAATATCTCAGCGAAGTTGCCCATACACCCTTGTGTTTCCTTCTGCTATTTCTCATGGGATTCCAGGCAGTCCCCACATGTTCAGGTCTCCTCTAGGATCTGCTCAAATTGGTCCTGGACTCATCCACCACCTCCACAGAACCAGATGGAGGCACGAAAAAGGCTAACCTCAGTTTCAGGGTGGTTTGGCTTTCACACTGAAGAGCCTACTAGGAAGATGGGATGGTTTGAAGAACACAAAAATCTCCTGTTGGAAGCTCAGCAACCTGAAAGCATGCTCCCCTTTGGCCAATGATCTGGCACCACTCCCAGTGCAGAAAATAACTAAAACCATCAATAGCTGGAAATGTTCTCCACTGAACCTGTAGTCAAGCTATTTCCATCCAGCTTTTCCAGGAAAACACATTCATAAACGTTTCACGACTCCCCTGCAGCCCCAGTGCAAGACTGAGTCTTAGTGCCTTGTCTTGGGCTGGTTCAAGTTGGCAGCCCCAGGCCTGTTCAGCAGTGCCCCAGTTGGTCCTCTCTTCCCTGACTCCACTTTCAGGTACTCTCGAGGGTTTCCCAGAAAGTTGCATGGGGCAAAAGCCTCAGCCTTCTCCCAGTAGAGCACACAAATTCTTCCCAGTTGGAAGCGCTTTCAGGAAAAGGTCACCTCAAAAACAGGCAATGTTTCCGATGTCTTTCTAAACAATAAGGGGAAAAAGAAAAATTATTTTCCCAATTTAAAATGGCTTAAGATTGAGTTGGTTATGTTTATTTATCCTAAAGAAAGAAATGCAGTGAAAATCAGCACAGATCTTCAGGATCTAAATCAGCACAGATCTTCTTGGCTAAAAGCAGAAGAACAGCTTACGTATGGTGCAATTAAAAGTTGCAGCCTTTACCTGGTTTGTTCTAGGGCCTGCTAATTTGGTGAGGATTTATTTATTTATGTTGTTTTCAATGGGATCCCACAAAGGAAAAACAATCTCCTGTTTTGCCTGCAGTGAGCTGGTGCTCTCCCAGCACCTCCTGAGCCCTCTGGCCCATCCAGATCTCAGGTACACAGCTCTGCTTCGGAACAGGAAACATCACTGCTATGCAGACCCTTCTCCAGAGGGGTAAAGGCAGAGACCAAACTCTCCCTTACCAGACACTGCAGATGTCAGCCATGAAGGATGCCGTATGAATTCAGTGATTTACCCCTGTACTTAGCAGTGCTTGAGAATGGGTCCTTGGAATCCTCCGAGCAGTTTCTGCTAAATGCGCCATGTCCAAACTGCCAATGGAGGGATGCAGGCATGCAGCACAGGCTGTGAAATCCACCAAAAGAAAATGCACCTTATTTATTTGCTGCTCCACTTCTCCTGGGGATAAGTTCTCTATAAATTACAGAGTTAAATTCTGATTCACAGATGTATAAGCAAAGATCCCATGTAATTTCAAGTAATTTCTACCTTTCTTGCATGTCTGAAAATGAGCCTTTGGCTCAATAGTATGTTTGGGTAGTTTTGAAATATGTATATATTCATATATTTATTTATAGCACTAATATGTTTGACTTAAGATCACATCAGCTCTAGTTACACAGTATCATAAGAAACCAAACCCTTCAGATTGAATGTTCATACCTACGAATTTGAAAAACACTGTCTGAGCACCTGACATGGACAGTTGGCGTTTCTTGTGAGGATGAATTGCTTCAAAATTGGCTACCTGAGGTCTAAGCAATGAGACATTGTAATGATGCTGAAATGACGGTGGGAAGGAGGGAATATGCCAATGACACTGGAGTGGGTACAATATTATTATTCTCATTGTTTGGATATCACCAGCACGTTATCTACAACGATCCACAAAATAATGGAATATAATGAAACGATTTATCCTCCACAGACATATTTTATAACGGCTCAGAAAGAAAGGACAGACTTCTAAATTGCCTTGGCTATTCAAATTTAGACCGACACAAAATGCACTAGAAATGACAGGAATTTTTACACACTTTCAGTAGATGGTGAGGGTGCCTGGTGAGGGAGGCCATCAAGGATTTGGGCTCTTCACTCATTAACTCTACAGTAGAGTTTTCTTCTTCACCAAAGACACGAGTTTCTTTTGGACAAGAGACTCAGTCATTCTTGGAGGGTCCCTTCTCTTAGATCCTGATAAGATGGATTTTACCATGAATGCACAATCCATGGATTCAAAACTTCAATTGAGATTGGCTGCCTGAGAGAGCTGCTCCACAGCTGTCTTGCAGAACACGTTTTTTAGCCCTAAATTCTGCACCACCTGTACTACACTGCTGCTCATTCAACACCTGCGAAAGCACATAATATCTTTAATTTCAAGCAAGTATCAATGTGTCTTTATAGCTGTGGGACTTCAGTTTGCTAATTAAGGGAGGATTAAAGCATGGGTTTAGTGGCTTTATTCAATGGGACACTCGTCTGAAGGAATTTCCTACCTGAAATCAAAACTTTGGGTCACAAATGCCCCTGGTCAAGTAGTGTCCAACTTGTATAGATTCCTTATATTTCTTTAATGAGTCAAAGGAATAAAATCTAACTTAATGAAAACACAACCTTTCACAAGAAAATAGTAGCTGGGCATTTTAAAAAGAACACGCATACATGCTACAGAGAACTCATATGGCAGCCTATAAAGTATAGATTTCCTAATTCATACAGTATCAAAGATCAGTGAGTTACTTAAAAGACAGCTGTTTGCTGCCACTGTGGTGGACATTTTTTATTCTGAATTTTATTCAGTGGTTACAGAGGGCTACAAAGTTCTTTCCCATTTCCTTTCCATTCTCTCTTTTTCCTTTTATTATTATTATTTTTTTTAAGTGGTAAAAGATATTCGTTTAAATAAAAGAGGAGCCATGACTTTTTCCATTGGTAATCTGGTCCATGCGTTCTCTGCAACTGAGCGTTTTCAGAAGGGCCTGACTGTCTGGGTTAATTGTTTAATGCTTTTAGTTAGAATTAAACTTTGCACCTGCTCTGACAGTGATAAATTAAATGTGCTCCTTTTCCAATACTGTTGCCCTCTTTAAGTAGAGACCAAGAAGTGTATCTCCCTTCTTTCCCAGTGTTTGAGGAATCTGTGCTACACTTGAGTGTAAACCAGTATAATTTGTCACTAGAGCTAGCACCAATTAAATTGATTGCGTTGGACTGAACTTTAGGACCTCTAATGCAAGCACTAAGGGAAAAATGGGCTTTTTTCTGCCCATTTCCCCATGTGGCACTTAGACATAGCTCAACAGTGGAAGGCTTTCAAGGTTCAAAAGGGTTTTATTTTCAAAAGAAATGGGCATTGATCAGTTGCATTTAAAGGCAAAGATAATTCCAGAGCTTGAAGGCTGGATTTGTGTTTAAGGTCTAAATCTCTTTCTTTAACCTTGGGGGGCCAGCATAACATAAAAGCAACAAAGAGATTAAGATTACAAAGGGTTTGCAAGTGTAAATGATGCAGTGGTATTCTTCAAACACAACACAGGCTGGACTCACAACCATAGCTCAGGTCAGTATTTGATCTGTTGATTTTACACCTGAAAAAACAATTTGTGTTTATTTGTCTCTTCGGCATTATCTTGGCAAATGTTTGGGCGAGAGTGTTGGCGTACTGAACTAGCTGAAGCTGGGGAGTTCGAGTTCGTCTTCTTAAAGCTGATTGAAAAGCAAACACTCTAAAGGTCAATATGGCACAGACAGTAAGAGAATCCTTTTTCTTTGTCAGTGTAACACGGCCCACATGAATGACAGGAGCAGTATGTGTTACTGTGGTCCACACATGCAGTCTGGTGAGCAAACCATTGCCACGTAGGCTGTGAATATGCAGTGAGTAATTACCCTTTTGGGGTCTCTCTGTTAATGGGCGATTGATGCTATTGTATTTCCAGCTCTGCCAAGAAACCCCCAGCTTGTGGCCGTAAACTATCCCAGCAAGCAGAACACTGCACAGAGCACAACCATAGCATTGGTGCCCATAGGCAGCTTTCCCTGCTGGGGCACGTTTCCACAGCTGGCATGACAGCAGAAACATAGCAAAATGAACTTTTGCCAGTACTTTGGGCACAATTCTGAAAAGGGTTTTGGCCAGTAGTCTATACAAGCTCATCAGAACCCTCCAGTCTGGGACCAAGGACACTTTCCAACTGTCTGAGCTACTGTATGAGGCAACTTGACTCATAACAGGGTCTTCACACAGAAGAAACTTTACACAGGGCTCATTTGACAATAAGCACCATCCCTGTTTCAAGCAGCAGCCCCAGGCAAACTGAAGGGAAGCCCATATCTCCTGAGGTCACCCTGTTTGCTCACACAAGGGCCACAGCAAAGTCTTCACTAAACACCTGGCACCATGGTCCTGATGCCTGCAGCAACCAAGCCTCCAAGGAAGCCAAGTATCTGCAAGGAGCTGGGTAGTGAGGGGCCACGGGGCAGTATCATAACAGGCACAAGGAAACTGTCCAGTTGATAATTGTAAAAGGGCACTGTGCTGACACTGCCTGCTGGTGATACTTGGGGAAAGGATGCACCAAACAATGCTGAATTGTTTCACTCAGCAGTGATCAATTTTCTGGCTGACTGATGTGGGGCACAGCACTGGCCAAGAGCAGGGCATGCTATGCTCTATGAGTGTATGTGAGGCTTTATCATGCCAGGTGGGAATGGGGACATGGACTAATGCACACATGCAGA
This sequence comes from Perdix hodgsoniae, assembly GCA_035772895.1. Lineage (NCBI taxonomy): Eukaryota > Metazoa > Chordata > Aves > Galliformes > Phasianidae > Perdix > Perdix hodgsoniae. The sequence goes on from JAPSGF010000007.1 coordinate 26,519,308, forward strand.
CACGAGCATGTTCAAAGGGTTCCCAGCAGGTCCTACCTCTCCACTATGAACACTCTTACCAGACCACCCCGTTCAGATCCAGTTTCTTGGGCCAGCTGCATTTTAAGCTCCCTAAGTATAAGAAGTTCAGGTACCACTTTCCTGAGACTCTAAACTTCTTGGCTGGTAACAAGCATCAGCAAGTGGAGACCCATATGTGTAAACTGTGCACAGCTCCTGAGCACACCATTACTTTCTGCTCAGCAGCTTGAGAGACACACCTACCAGCAAGAAAATTAATAGTTCTCTAACCAGAACTTATTTTCTAAGTATAGACTTACAGAGCAGGGTGCACATGCACACCAACACCTATATGTGTGGACAGTGGATAAATCTGCATAGGCACACATGGACATATTCAAGCTCAGTTTCCCCAGCTGACACCAACCAGCATAGCTCCATATGCACCAGTGTGTGATCTAATTGCCAAGCTTTTCTGTTACCATTTCACATCTGAATGAAGAAATGGGGAGCAACTATTCCAAAGCCACCAGTATTCTCTCATGAGATGCTGAAAAATCCGCAAAAGAAAGTGAATGTTGAGCCAAGATAACATTTACTCAAAGCCCACACACAGGACAGCTCAACAGGTCAACTCATACTGAAGCACGACAGCAAAACCAAATCAGAGTTTAAGAAGCCATGCCTGAAAACTCTACCTACCGAATTTACCAGCTGAAAGGAGTGCCTCATGGCAGACCAGAAGAGTAGTTGCACTCTTCAGGGAGTGCAAAAAGGAAGGCACAAGAGCCAGTATCATTTATCAGACTGAAAACTGCAAAGCCGATTGCAGTTTGTTGCTGTTTTCAAAAGTGCAAGTTGTTTCAACAGAAGCCTAATCTGTGTGTCTGGAATAGGAATGAATGGATTAGCCTTTCAAGCCCTTTAAGATCAGGTCAAGATCAGTCAAGCTACAGCAAAGTTGAATACTGCATCCAGCAACTTGTATCACAAGCAGAGCATTTGCTTAGTTTAAGAAGTGCCCAATGCTAGCACACTGCTTTTTTAGTGGTCTGTGACGATGACTAAGAGAGAGCAAGATCAGTAAACATTCATTTAGGTACCTGAATACATCTTACGTATTAGTCATCTAAGTGTGCTACCTGCATCAGATAGTGAGGAATACCATGAGGGATTGTTTGAAAAATGTATCCTGATTATAGTACAACACTGTCATTGTTTGGTTTGAACTGCAAGTATTTATGTTACACATTCAGCTTCTCCAGTGTTTCTCAATTGGTCCTTTTCCACTGAGTCCCATTCAAGTTTCTTCACTGAGCAAATCAAACTAACAGCAGAGAATATTTCATAGGCATTACTTGACCCAGCTGAAGTATTTTCATCAGGACACACATTTGAAGATTATTTTCCCCCACAATCCAAACAGCTCCTGCTATTGTCAGAGAGGTGCTTTTGTTTCATTTGATGCCACTAACAAGCCAAGGCCTCGAGAACCATTAAGATATTTGGTGGAAGTTTTCCAGATGGTGTGTTTGTTTGAAGGGTTTATTGTGGGGGGAAAAAAATCCCTAATCTTACTCAGTCAGAGAGAACCGGAATCTGGGTCACCCTCTGCTCAAATAAGTCCCAAAGCCATTGGGCCACAAGGGCCAGTGTTGCCATATGTGCTGGGACTAGCAAAAAACACAGAGCTCCCATAAATTCATGCTTTGGGAAGCTTCTTCCTCCAGAGGTTCGGTCTCTGGTGAGCAGACTTTCTGAGTTTAAAAAATACAATTTTTGTCTCCCACTAAGAGAGAAAGGTCATCACAAACAGTAAGTGAACTGGGGGGACAGCTTCCAAATGTATTGGCAAAATGTTCTCTAAGGATGAGGGCTGTGATGCTGCTAATACCTCATGGAGGAATAACCTTGGCACTGCTCTATCCCTTGCAGTATGCCATGGACCCAAGGGACAAATGCAGCATTTCACTAGGGGGCCACTGCCTCCCATAGCCCTCATGTGCTGAACAAAGTCACCTCCAGCAGAAAACCAAAAGAAATGCTCTCCTGGGTCAGAGCAATCAACCCTTAGCCCTGTATCATTTCTTCAGTGGGCCAGGAGAATGCATACACACCTGGCTGACAACTGAGGACCAATCTCCTGGTGCTCTCCTGTCACCGGGCATCCAGGGCTTTAGTGGAAGGATGGTGGCAGACACACTCCTGCCCATGTCTTCTACCATCTGTTCTGGACATCAGATACATCTCATGCTTGTTTATCTCCAGGTAGTCTGATGTCTTAGTTTTCAAGATCACTGTCCAAAGGTGCGCAGAAGAAAAAAAAAGGGAATTTTGTCATCCTTCCATTTTATCAATCTGTGGATTTTGCTATCTGGCTATGATTGTAACATTAGTACTTCCAAAAAGGTATGGCTTTATACCCAAAAGCAAGGCTGCAAAGCATCAAGCACTTCTATAAAATCATTCCCTATTGCCTAGTATAACTACCTCAATGTAACAACAATCATCTCCTTATGTTATGAACACCAAGGTCCCCATGGTTTTCTATATTTGACTAAGTCCAGCCTCATCCCACACACTTTCCTACAGAAAACCCCTCATCTTGGCATATATCCACCCTAAATCCTGTAATGATTCCTCATGGGACAGATTTGTCTGTAGGCCATTTCCATCATTCATGGTGTAATCATGGCAGACACTTTCTGAAGTCTCTCACTTAATCAAACGGTGCTGCACCTTCCACAACCTTCCCTTGAACCTATCAGGTGCTGGATCTCTGAGATCCTTCCTCAAAACAACCCAGATTAATCAAATAATATGTGAACAAGTGATAGCAGAGACCACATAGCTGCAACAACATTCATTGCCTCCGAGGTTCACCTGTAATGTCCCTCAGTTCCTAGTACAGTTAAGCAAAACCCGTTAGTAGCACTGGGAAAATTTAAGTCAGGGTTTTTTTGTTTGTTTGTTTGCTTTTCCTAGTAGGGAATTACTATTAGGAAAGAGCCACATCCATCTCCTTCTGGCATTTTAGGAAGTACATCTGATGAACATCGTAGAGGCTTTCATAAGAACATAACTGGCACTATACAAAAGGGAGGGCAAATGCTAAAACTCCAGAATAAAAACACTTGAATCCTAACATTTAAAAATTCTCCATCCCATACTCTGCATCCTCCTCTGATAAGGAACAGGACACTGGCAGAGCAGCAGCGCCCATTGCCAGCTGCTCACACCAGCATAGTTTAGAGGCAAAATCAGAAGAGAAGGACTAACATCACCTTCTGAGAAGAAATAGGTGTCATGCTGAGGTTGGGAGATTGTGCTGATGCTAGCGTGTAACCTCTAATCTCTTCTATTTCAGTGTAGAGCCTTGACCAGGACTACCCACACCTTTTCCCCTCATAACTGGTGATCATCTATTGCTCTCCACTCATAATCCTACATTTACTCTGCTCTTGACTGAGTAAGCTACTATTAATGTCAAAGCTGGGGAGAGGGTCCCTATATTCCTACCCTCGGAAAAATGATGGGTAGGAAGAAACATCCACTGAGTCAAACTTTTGAGCTGTTACATAAAATGACAGGTTTTGTTAAACCAAAATCTCTGTCCATGCTGTGGCTAAAGTCACATCACACAGCAGTCCTGCCTTGAAGGAGTGACCTCAGTGGAACTACAGCTAACACAAAAACCCTGTGCCTTTGCTCTCCCCAGCCTGGGGCAAAAGAGTAGTGGGCTGAAATTTCTCCTGTCATCTTTGCCTTGATTGCAAATGAGATGTGTTAAGAAAAGTGATTATGCTTAAACTCAAGTGGCTGAACTTCCTCTTGGATTTTTTTTCCCAATCTCTTCCTTTTTAAAAAGACATCCCTTAGACAGCTGAGCTAATAGAGTCCAACATCTTTGATGATAGTGATGCTAACACTAGAAACAAATTACAGTGTTCAGAAAGTTTGAAAGACTGAAAAGAAATGCAGAACGTGTAACACCAAATTTGCCTGTCAAGTACTTTTTTTATTCCTGCTTGTTTCATTATATTTTATTCTTAAAACTGATGTTTTGCAGCTATCTGCCTCCCCACTGGAAATTCCGGTGTGGAGAATACTGATTTGCCACTTCAATCACTGCCTGACAAACACAGTCTCTGCAAAGTGAGAGCCAAACCATAACAGGTATTTCAAATTTTCATAAGTCACAACATATCACCCTAAAGTGAAGCATTTCATTCACAGGACACACTCTTCTGAAAGCGGCAAACATTATTTTTTTTTAAAGCACATAAAACCAATTTAATGAGTGGCCTCGTCCGCAGCCAAGCATCACCAGGCTCTCAGACTTCAGTAGAAACTCCCTTAAATGAAACCAGCTGAGAGACTGGCTACACATCTTAACCAAACTCATGTTCAAGACTTCTGTTGCTTTTTTAATTTATTTCTTACGCTGTTCTGACTGTGTATTCATTTCCTTATGTGACTCTTTTCTGTGAGTTATATGATTTCTTTGTGAGACCACTCGGTGTATTCCACATTAATTGCTGGCTTGCAGCACTGCTGTTTGCTAACAACACTGTCCGCTGGCAGCTGCTATGTCACAGAACATTGAACCATCCCACCACCCCAAAGTGCCTCCCTGGATCCAGAATCAGCAACACCACCGTGCAGACTGAGCTATAAACCCACAGCAGCACTTTGCAGAGTACATTCCCTGCTCACCAAGCACACTTGCTACATTTTTTTAAGCACTTGGAAAAAAAAAACAAACATCAGATCCTCACTTTCCTGCTCTACAGATGAGCCATTACAAGCTGCCTTTTCTCCCTTCAGATGTCAGAGCATCAGATGACCTCAGCAGCCAACCCTGTAAAGCACAAGGCACGTGTGAGCTCCAGGGGTAATACATATTTCCTGCTAACTTTTTATTTGTGTGCCAGCAGCTCCATGGAAGTGAAGAAGTGCATAAAAAGCATGCTGACAGGCACATCTGGAGATACACCTTGCTGTAGTTGCCACTGAAGAGGAAAAGCTGCACCATGGGATGCGCGTCCATCATGCCAAAAGGGGCAGAGGCTGTATCATGAAGCTAGAGCAAAGGCCTAGCTCTTTGTAATGGAAATATTACTGCCATGAAGCCACCGTTTTGGCTGGATGGGAATTGGCAAAAATACTCTTCTTGCACTGAAGTTATCTGAAAAAAGTATTTCATCTTGGTCTCATTTTGTTGACTCTGGGTATTTAAAACAGATCTGTCCTCCAACAATGTTACGGAAGCATTGTGTAAACAAGAATTGGCTGGGGCCATCCATACCTGCTAAACGTGGCTGTGAAATATGTTCAAATAGCGATGCAGTGAGAACCAGGGGTTCTCTATTTCTACAGCACTTATAGGGATCCTCTATCGTTCTCTGGGTCTGTGTCAGGTTCTAACATAGTGAATTTCACATCAAATTTCAGTTTCAAATGGACAGCTTAACTCAGCCAGAAGAAGAGCATTTCCACCTGACTCTGTAACTAGGGCCACGTTAGTTCAAAACTAAGCGCAGATTCATCAAAAGTTTTGCAAAACCTCAGTGAACTTGGCCAAAGTTGGATTCAGGTGTTGTGACCTTCACCTGGTGTGGGGTTTACTTACTGAAGCTTTCCCACAGTCCCAATTAGGGTTCAGATAGGAACTCTTCCTTCCCACCCATTTTTCTTATCTCTGTATTCCATAACTAGTACTATTAAGTTAATGTATTTACTTTGCTCTTCAGCCATGGGAAATCATCATCCTCCTACTTACCTCCTTTGATTTCAGTATCAAACAGCACAGGTGAGTATGTGTGACAGCACAGACCTAGATTTGGATGTCAGAGGATACATACAGGAGGTTTCCACTGGCTTCACACAGATTCTCATGGATAACAAAGGACATTACTTAGACTATGCGTAACATTCAATTTATTATAGGACAGATTAATTCAACGTGCGATATTCACATTTAGCCTAAAGATACCCAGAGTTTGTTACATTCGCAGCAATCCTAGTAAGAGTTGTTTTCACCTTTGGGTCCGAGGTCTGAACACAGGGGTGTCCTCACCTTTAGGAACATTTTTAAGGATAACTGTACTTTATGAGCTCACAAAGTACAGGCCTATCAGCTGCCTACCTCCCTGATATCGGATGGTGCCACTTGACAATACAGAGAACAGAAGCCTGATCGGAATTGGCAAGAATTTTCAGTATTGCTTCGGTAGCCAAGCAGGTTCCTTGAATGTTGCATGGACAGCTGGATGCAGCAATTTGTTACGTGCATAAGGCCTCAGTGACTCAGTGCAGTCACCTCAGTGTCCTCCACGGCCATGCCAAAACTAATGGAAAGCATTATGATGATGCATCTCACAACATCGACAGACTAACGGTGGTTTTCAAAATGTTTAACAGCTCCATAGAAAGCACCTTTTTGGTACTTTTGCGGGTTCTTCAAGGCAACTTGGGTTCCTCCTTTCCTACTACCTCTGGTGGCTTTTTACTAGCAACCAGTGCACAAAGAACCATAAACTTATTTTAGTTGTTGCTTGCTAACCATTTTTTCAAAACAAGAAAAGGAAACATCTAGAAAAACAAAGTAAGAATTACAAGAAGGCAGTGCAATAGGAATGGATAAAAAAAACCACAAAATCAGGTCAGACCACAGCCCAGTAAAGAGTTACTCACTTCAGTAAATACTTCTGACTTTAGTAATTACACACTTAAAACTAAAGTTTGCTAACAAACAATTAACTCTTTTCTTGATGACGCTCAGATTTTAATTTGGCAGTGATTGCTCTGGAAATGGTTACACTTCTACTTAACCCAGTGTCTGGAAGTTTTCTTGGGTCTCTCCTGCAACACAGATGATCAGCAGCAGGCCTTCCAACTCCAGAAAGACTATATGCTGCTGTGCAGTTTCTCTATGGACCTCAGAGCTTGAACCCTTCAGACATACTCACCAAGCCAGCTGTTTCCTTCCAGTTCTTGCAGGTACACCTTCATTCTGTGTGTGATGTGGCCAAGTCCCATTCTCTGCACAGACAAGTGTTAGACGTCAGAGAACATCTTGCTCTCCTGCCAAGAGAACATGAATGATTTCAATAGAAGGGGATCAAAGCTGGGCATTTTTACGAGATGGCCATTTCCATTTTTGCTTGGCTAGCACTTTAGTCCTTATACAGATTTTCCCGGATTTTTTTTTGCAGAAAACGTCATACCTTCTAAACATCCATTTTGTCAGCTCTTTCTTTTTGTGATACTCCTGAAGGCAAGCAGATCTATCCCACAGAACATATTGCTGGACTTAGGGACAGATTTTGAGTGCCTGCTTTTCCTAGCTTTGCTTGTTTTCGAGTCTGTTTGCATTCAGGGAATCACAAAGCAATTTGGCTGTAATTACTAGACACAAAAAATATATAAATGTTCAGACAAAAGGCTGGAGCCAGTAAAAAACAAAACCTGGTTCCTAAAGTACAGATACTCTAAACATTTCTAGCTGAATCCAACCTTGCATGCTTGTCATCTACTTCACTCGTTTTCCCTTTTGTTCAGTAGACACCAAGCAAAATACAGTAACAAATATATTTAGAAAGTATTTAGAATATATATGCATTTTTATTTCCTACTGGCCCCCCTGAATATTTAGTGCCTGATATTTTTTGCTGGAAATTCTTTTATCTTTCTTCCCCCGTGCACTTCAGTGGTGAGGTTTTGGGGGCCATTAGATTGAGAGTGACAGACATGCACAGGGCTAGAGGAAAGGTCACATTAGCTCACATATGAACAGAGATGCAGCAGAAGCCAGGTTTTAATGCAGTGTGAAAATTACTTATTTTCTCCCTACCAGGCACAGTCACCCAAGTGGCTTCCTCCCCCCAACACTGTTGTACTCAAAACCCCTTTCTTTAGTCAATTAGATATCATTTAAAGCTTAGGATTCCTTAAGTAGCCTAAAGATTTAGATTCTCCCTTTCGGAGTTCAGTTCTGGCTGCTCAGGGCAGCATTTTAATACAAGCCCAGTGCAGTGGAATTGCCAGGTCACAGCCTGAACCAGTGGTTGAGCACCAGGTGAGAAGGTATGGCTAATACAGGGAGCTCAAGTGCAAGCAGTGCACCTGAGTGACTGAAAGGGGTGGAACGTGGGCTCACCCCACCCCACCTCACCTTTGTTTAAGGGTAACCAGCCAAGGGAGCAGTATCTTTCTGCATAGGTACTGCACACTTCTTGAGCTGTCATCTGTTGTTGGAAAGAGGGAGCCAATTTTCCTTCCTTATTAGCTGGCATTGTTCTGTAAGTGCCTGTATCCCATTCAAAGGCATGTCATCACCTTCTGTGTAACAGCAGTTCTGTGTACTCTGTATTTAGTTCTGTATCTGAAATCAGCTGGGAGCTAACGGTGGTTCTAATGCCCCTGGCAGCGGGCTATGAGAAGCATGGGGCCAGAAAGCCCAGGGAGGTAAGTTCAAAGACACAAGCAATTCTTCTTGCCCATCTGTGGCCCCAGAGCTGTTGCAGGCTTGCATCATGAGTGTGAATGCACACCTGACACCTTTACCCTCTCCCCAGGTGACCTCAGCCTGTACGTGAATGATGAGCAGAAGTAAGAGTACTGCTGAACATGCTCTCCAAAAGGAAAAGAAAAAAAGAAGGTAAAATAAAACCTCGTCTTCAAAGTTTCATGAAACCACAGAGAACTGAGAAATCAAACATATGCCTGGAGTAGCTCAGAGTCTCACAAGCTCAAAAGTCAGTGCTCCAATATTAGGCTTACTGTTGACCCAACCACTGTAAAATGTTGCTGTTCTTCAGAGTTTCTGAATAATGTACCCATTGCTTCCTGGATCTATCAGATCTGGGAGTGTAAGTAGAGTATTAAAAATGCAAATGGCTTTCAAGATGCATTAATGTGAAGTAAGATGGTCACTTGATGTTAAGCTGTCTAGACTTATGACTAAAGTCCCCTTAAACTAAGCAAACCTATCTGGCAAATAGGCTTATTTGTGAACCCCTTCTGCATGTAACATCTCCAGATATCTTTCCTCTTCAGATCTGTGCCAAAAAGCCTTCCTAGAAACTATTCCCTGAGAGCATCAAAACCTCGTGGTTCTGCATGAGGTCCCGCTGAAATTTCACAAGGGCATCTGGAATTTCAGACTGAATACAGTGTGAGACCTGAAGGAAAATTAAAGAAATACCGAAGGAAATGATGACTTGAAAATTAACACCTCTCCCTTTTTTTTTAAACCTTCAGACTTTTTTCTTGTAGGTAATTTCAAACAGCAGCATTGAAATTTGTAGCAGATTGTATCCCAGGAGCAAGGGTTTTTCTGGATGGAAAAAAAAAGCAATCACCATGCTCAAGGTATTAAACATGCCTATTGCTTATTCACAAGTCTAAGAAAAAAAATGCATTCTCAACAAATAAAAGAGCTTCTTCAACAACTAGTAGGACCAGTTGTCCTACTGTATCTGGTCATCCATATACACATAAAAAGTTTGTGGCAAGCTCTCTGATCTTTGCTCAGAAGGACATTAAATCAAGGAAGCTGGAACCAACCCATACGCACCCACTATTTCTAAGCCTGCCTGTGTTTGAAGAAAAAAAGAAAAAAAACACCTTGTTGTGAAATGTGAAACATATCTGTTTTTCCTTTAGTGGTGCATGAACGAATGTTGCAGTATGTGCATGAATGTTGATGAGATGGGGTTTGAGAGCCAAGGGAAGTCTTGAGGGATTGCTCAGTGCTAGGGAAAAGGAAAAAAAAATAATCAGGCCCTAGGATTTCTTCCTACAACATATGGCAACAAAACAGAGCCCTGCATTGCTGAAACCTGCCTGAGGTCCTCAGTTTCATTCTCATCCTCTCCTCCCCTGCTCTGCAGAGCAGCAAGCGAGAAGCCCCAAACTTGCTTTTTTTGCCAGTTCTCACCTCTTCCTGCTCTTTCCCTTCCAAGCCCATTTGCAGCTGCCAAACTCCACACTAGGTGCTCCAGGTTTGAAAGGACAAGAAACAACGCTGAAGTAACCTCGGTGCTTTAAAATAAATCCTCCCTTGGGAACTGAAATGCACGAACAGACACTGCACAGCGAGAGGTTTGTGGTCCGCAGTTGGTGTCCGACTGGAGCCAGTGCCAGGCTTGCATGCATGCAGCCAGCATGGAGGCATCTGGTAGGGGCAAAAGTTAGAGCAGATCCAGCCTGCAGTCAAACTCGGACAGACAAAAAAAGAAATCGCGCAATCGAATTGATTTTGGGGCCAAGACCAGATGCTCATAAAACTTTGATAAACAATGGTATGAAATATGCATGTGGGGACTGGTTTTGTAAAGCTTCATTCACAGTCGCCTACTCTCTTCCTCTGCTCCTTTTTCACAAACCAAAGCATGTAAGCGGAGGCTGTGAACTCAGTGCTTTTTACCCATGCCCCTTTTACGTCACCTCTGTCACCTCATGAAAGCAACGAGTGGCTGGAAAGACATCCACCTGGGGTGGCACAGGGCTGGGTGCCCCATTCACCACTGGGCACACACACACAGGGCGAAATGCCTGGACTTCAGCCTGCACACCTGCCTTCTTCGTCCCACCATCAGCACTCTGCCTTTGGGAGTCACTTCTGGTGGTTCTGACAGAAATGTGTTTATTA
>JAPSGF010000007.1:26534964-26564955 GCA_035772895.1 Perdix hodgsoniae
CTGAATCAGTTGGATGGAAAGCAACACTAGGTAGGAATCCCAATATCTCACTGTACTGCAGACCAGTGGCACATCTTTGTACATACATTGCATGCTGCTCAGGCCACCTCACTGAGGGAGGTGTGGGGGATATGGGAATTCATCTCTAAAATGCTAATTCATATTGTAAATATCTCTGTATGAGGAGAAACCACACAAACCAGCAAGAACTGGTTCCCTTGGCACTTCCCCAAGGACACAAAAGGCAAAGGAGGGGATTCAGGTACAGGCCATGTTGAATGATATTCGCTCAGATATTTCTGCAAACTTCGCTGCAGCACAGGAGCAAGGGGTGCAAGAATGTTTCTTTTGGGTACAAAAGGGTTATTTCCATTGTCCAAAGGGCAAGATCCATAAAACAAAGAAAAAAAAAATCTACAAATCCATGCAAGATATTGCTATAAAATCCATTTTAGTCCCAGACCCTACAAGGATGGGACATCTAGGAGTCATCAAATCTGCAACATACATAATCGTATGGGCTTCAAAAAAAACAAGTATAAGCTTTCTTTTGCCAGAACATAAGTTGGAACCCAAGCAGCTGAAGTGTAACACTTCCCCACCTGCTGTTACCCGTAACAACCTCTGTCCTCACTCTGGCATAGGATGCATCCAGAATGAAACACACAGCACAAGGCTTGGCAAACCAGAGCTCTGATCCAGTACAACAACCTTGATATCCATTTTGCCTACATGCTTGGTAAGCTGCTGTGCTAAATTTCCCTGGTAAGGATATTTGTATACTGTACAAACATAGGAATGACAGACCTAGGAAAGATGGCACCTATTGCCATCATCTGCCTCAGAGGAGCACAGAGACTCAGGGAACTCAACAGCCACAGTTCTCTTCCTCCTTCTCTGCCTAGAAGACTGGGGACAGCTCCAGTGACTCCAATGACCTATGTCCATGATCTGCAAAACAAGAATGGGAAGGAGAAGACAGTGCCAGGACAAAAATGCAAGTAGTGCCATTTGCTGTGTTTATAGGTGAAAATATCGCATTTTCTATTTTTGACCCCACCATCTCCTCCAACCACATGCACAGTCCTTCTCATGCCAGGTTCCATCCCTACAGTGAAGCTTTTCCTAAGAAGAGTTAAGGGAATGCAGGGCAGGTGGGGCAGAGTTGGAACAGATTGTTGGTTTCATCAGACAGATTGTTCCCTGCCACAAAGTTTTCTGTTTTGAATTTCCTCCATTATATTACAACCAAAAATAATATTAAAAATAATTATGCTATGTTACATATTTATAAGCCAGCAAGAAAACAAGTCTAGATTCCCAGCAACATCATACACAATCCCTTTTAATTCACCTTTGCCTTCTGATAGGATGCAAAGGACCAGAACTTCAGCAGTGTTTTAGATTTTGAAAGACAGACATGTGCATAGGGGTTGGTATTATTTTTCTTTCCTTTTCTTTCTTTTTCCCCTTTTATGCACAGCTAGGTGGACTAGGTCCTACCCTATCCTGCAGAGAGCCTCTGCATCACATGCACTACAATGCCTTTTAAAACCAAGCTGCAAGCCTTGCATCAGGCACTCACTTTGGCTCTGCTGAAGCTGATGCTTGTTGTTAGACATTTGGAGACAAAAAGTACTTCTAAAGCGGCAGTGATAAAGCTTTATCATTTTGCCATATGGACACCATATTTCAAAGATCATCTTATCATTTCTGATTTAATCATCCAGATAGCAACTGGCAGGGCTCCTCTAGCCACACCTCATGTTGTGTTTCTCTTACACAGACCCACTGCCTCTCTGGGACCGTTTGGCCACTGTTAAATTGCCTCCATGTCATCTTCCCTAAGCCCGAGAGCCAAGATCAGCCAGATCGCAAGGAGAACTAGCGCCCATCTGCTCCTATTCTCCTGACAGATGACCTTGTGCACCAGACCAGAGAAACTCCCTGGGGGCACCCAGCCACTAGGATGGACAACAGACGTCTTGCCACTTCCCCAGTCTGACAGGGGACCTTCAAACTCACCTTCCTCCTGCTGCACAGAACCCACTTGTGCTGGAGGCAGCAAGAGCTTCCAGGGTTGGGTTTCCCTCCTGTCGAGACAATTAATTCAGTACTTACACATGCAGTTAGAAGCTTAATTTAGGCAGTTCTTTTTTCTTTTTTCTTACTTTCTTTTTTGGTCTTACCCTGCATTTTTTTCTCTCATTGCTTCATTAAAGTTATGTTTCCAATTCATGGAGGTCACTGCTGCCAGAAAGAGGGTAGCTTTGCCATAGAGTGGAGCTAATATTTCAGAAGTGGTTTGTAGTGTACAGAGGACGACACAGAGCAATCCAAGGGCAACATGCTGGGATCCTTTAAGTGAGTTCTCTGCTCCCTTCAGCCACTTGGAAGTTAATGATTTAGCATTACAATTTTCCAATAAAAATTATTTTCCAAAACTAGCAGGATGTCATGTTGAGTTAAAGTACTCTGCCTGGAGCAGGCAGCCAAACTCACTGGGGATATTTAACTATTTTGCTTTATTTTGCTCTGAGAGGAATTGGCCAGCAATGACCAAGCATACCTGTGTGCACACTTGAACACACATACACATGCAATACATTTGGGTGCAGATACAGAGATGAGTGGAAACATGTTAATGGAGATTTAGCATTTGATACCTCAGTCAGCAGAACAGACAGCACTGGTCAAAAATATACAGAGGTAACGCATCCATCTGTTTCAGAAACTGTCTGTCTTGCTTAATAACTATAATATTTGTATAAAATATCCAGCAGGACCTCATTACAAGGCATGAGTCCCTGTCATTCCAATAGTTCTTGTTAAATATTCTTAACACTCTTCATAGCATTGCTGTTTTCCCATTGTCTTCAACCAACTACAGACGTGCAACTGCCTGGGTACAACATCTGCATGTCTGTCCTAGCTTATCCAGTGTATACTTTCCCGTTACCATCTAATATATTATTTTTTTTTGTTGTTCAGGAAGACTTGGGCACACAGACCAGGAAGAGTAAAAGGAAGATGGAAATTTACTTATTTTGCTTCTTTGTGTTGATTTTGGAGTTTGAAGGGTAGAAATCATGGTAATGTAGAGGACATAATTTAAAGGCAGTGCTACTGAATATGATAGCTTACACACAGTACACACATTGTAAATTCCCCTCTGATGAGGACAGGCTGGCTTGGACTAAATAGCATAGCCCTGGACATGGAACACTCCAATGTATTCATGCTGAGCACCTCACGGACACAATTCTTGAGCTGCCAAACACCCAACAAGTCCTTCCACCATCAAGACGGGTCAGAAGGCCTGGTGCCTCCAAAAAGCAAGTGTGTTGGAATTATACTCCAGAATATGTAAAAGGCACAATGAAAATACAGTGTTTCAGTGACACTTATAGCAAGCTTTTCTTGCCAGGGTTTTGAACCTTGTCCTTGTCAGAAGTGCTACAGAATTAAATCAAGGATGCAGTGTTTGTTCTGCATTGCTATCCAACTGGGATTGGAAAGGGTGTTGCAAACAGCAGTAGTTCATTTTGTGTTGGAGAACAAATGTGAGAATACTATCAAACTTCTATTTCAATATTTCCTTATAAATATGTCTATATTGTAACATGCCAGAGGAGAACCACAGAGGGTTTTTTCACCTCTTGCAGACCAAGATAAGAGCTGAATCAACCAGACGTTTTGCAGGAAACCTCAATTTATTACTTACGCAAACCTTGCACAAACCAACCATAATGCCTCATATTTGTCAAAAGGACAAGTGCCCGATCTGTTCAGTTCTGCACATTTGTATAGGAGGCAGAGCAACTCATTCCTTCACTGCCTTCTAACCAGAAAGGGACCTCACCCGCAATGAGGAGGACATCATCCCAGCTCATGCTGTCTGTATTTACAGGAAGCTTTCACCCAGAAGAAGAGCCAAATGGTAAGAGCAGCTTCATTTTTTGGAGGTGCTATAATTGTGCCTGCAAGTGTTGCACACACTTCTAACTCTCAATTAGACTTACAGATCAAGCATTTGCGATGCCAACATGATTTCCAAGCCTAGAATAGCATTTGCACTCACAGTAATTTGCACTCAGACCTGTTGGTACAAGGTTTGAGGGAAGAGGCAAGAATCTCACTCCAGGCAGGGATGAGCCAGGAGACTTTTGGAAGTCTCCTTCCCATGCAGGAGCTGCTTCTGCTCCATGAGCAGTTGAGTGCTCAGGACACATGTAAGACTAGTTCCTCTAAACCTTGGTGTCTATGATGGCACAAATGGGGTTACTCCTGCCTCTCTGGGGTAGACTAGACCATGCATACATCACTGCTGTGTGATGGGAGAGGAAGGCCTAACAGGATTGCATCTGTTTTACAGGCAGAAAACCAAAGGATTTAGAGATATGCCAAAAATTAGAAGGCTGGGTCTCTGACTTCTCTTTGCTGGGGGTACAACCCAAGTCCTGGTACAACCCAAGTACTCTTACTCTACTGGACACTTCAATCCATGACTCTGATATTATCGACATTTCAAGCCTCCACAGCTCCCATTCAGTCCAGTGATAGCTTGGACGCTGCAAAGCTGATCCTGGAGAAAAAAAGAGGGATGCTTTGCTAGAGAAAGGGGAGGGTTTCCAGTCACTCTTCCTCTGAAAGTGAAAACATCCAGAAATAGACTCTTAAAACTAACATGACTTAGTCAGTGTAAATATTATGTTCCCTGGGTCCAAGTCTGAAAGATTCATCTTTATGCTGTTTTCCTTTTATTTATATATGTTTATTTATAAAAAATTCTATTTTCTCAAGTATCCCACGTGACCACACAACCTCACTGTGATGCACAGCTATAGTGCAGTTAGCAATGTCATAAGTAAAATAAATTGTGAAATCAAAAGGTCACTTGCATAACCGTCATGGAAAGCAGCAGTAAAATGATTTACAGACACAGGAAACATAATTCGACAGCAAGGAATTCCTTTGGCAGTTAACAGAATTACTCCAGCACGACCCATCGTGGGTTTAAGGAGGGAGCCTCGAGTACAAACGGCTCTTCCAGAAGGAGGGCACAGGGCCAGCTGGGCAGCTTGCTGGGCTCTGAGCCCCAAGCTCCACGGCAGGAGGAAAACTCATGCTTCCAAGGCCCTGCAGCTGCACAAGGTGTCCCAGCCTGGGGCAGATGGGTGCTGCTTCCAGCAAGGTTGGTTTGGTAGCTTGCCCAGCAGTTAAGTTGTTAAAAGACATCTACAGGATAGCAGGGGAAAAAAAAAGAAACACTTTAAATACTAATGGTTTAATAGTTCTTTCATTTAAAACTGTATCTTTGAGTGTGTGACTATCATTTTATGCATATCCTATAGCCAAATTACAAACCAGTGTGTGAGCACAAGCTTAAGAGGCATTTAAAAATAGCCCTCGTTATTATTGCTAGTGCATAATACATTAACGGCTGAGTGTTTAGTTCTGCCTCCCACCCAACAACCTCATTTCTGAATGAACGGGACACAAGCTGAAGGTATTGTGGGCAAGCTGCCACCACCTCAGCTTCCTAAACAAGAAGCCTGCCTTGAGCTCCCTCGCTGTGAGTGGTTCTCATGATTTTTTCACTCCTTAAATAGGGGGTAATGTGGGGGGCAGGCAATGGCATGTTCTCTCTGCAAAGCCGAGTGAGGGTAGAGCCATTGGGACCACAGACAGACTGCAGCATCCCACCTCTCTTCAGCGCGGCACCCCAGCACCCAGCCCTCCTCCCACACACAAGCACCCACCAGCTTATTTTATATTTATTTTTTCCTCCTTTCAGCCTTGAATGGCAATTAGGAAAAGGTTAACCAAGTGTCTTTCTCCAAGGAATCCTCTTCTTCCTTTCAAAATAACAGTGTTAGCAGAAGAAAATCCCAGATTAGGCTAACAGGTAGGAGCGTGGTGCAGCCCTGGGAGATGCTGTTGGAAGTGTGGAGATTGGGAGAATCATCCCAGCGGGAGACTAATACTCATCATTCGGAGCCGCAGCTGAGGCCCATTTGAGTGACAGGCAGCCGGGAGCTGAAAGAGCTGCTCATATCCCACAACTGCTGGCATGCAGACTTGAAAGAGATTTATTTCAGGATAATTAGCTGGGAGTATTAAAGGTGGCAGGAAAGATCTGCAATTACTGTTTAGCAAACAGAATGGAGGCAAAGGAAAAGAAAAAAAAAAAAAAAAGGAAAAATAAGAAGAGCCAAAAATGAAATTAAAAGACCCAAACATTTCTCCACTTGAAAGTTGTTAAATAATTGAAAAAGTTCAAAGCAACTTTATTGTATTCAAAGTAGTGGATGCGAGAGAGAGAAGGAGAGCACTCGGTGAGATGCAGCCAACTAAGTCTTTTTCCAACTGGAGCTTTGCAAGTATTGCACCACACACCCACAAGTGAGAGCTGCCCCCACCTCCCTGCTGTTCAGCCTCTCAGGAACACCTCAAGGCTCACCCCAACAGGATTCACTGTGGAGCCTTAGTAGACAGATGGACATCAGGATGTCCAGAGCCCAGGGAGGCTGGGGCCAGCCACTCTGGTTCCTCAGGTCCCTCTGCCACCCGGCACTGCCTTGGCTGAAAGCAAGGCCCACTGCAGAGCATCCTCAGAGAGCACGAAGAGGATATAGTGATGGAGAGTTGTGTTGCTGCTTTCTCTCACTGTGGAAATAGCAACACAGGTGTTGCCTGAGTTTATTTAAGAAGCAGACCCACTGTCATAAAAGGGATATTCCTCATGGTCTTGAAAATGGTCTTGAAAAAGGCAGTTTTCAGACCGATCCAGTATTTCTTTTTATCAACCCAAATAAGGTTTATGCAATACAAAGACATTCATAGCCTGGCAGTTGCTGGCATCACACATAAGGTCATTTGTGCCAAATATAAACAAAGTTCACCCAGCAAACACGGTCTCTGAGTATCTGAGGCTTAGATCAAGCGTCAAGACTCATTGTTGCTGATCTTCACACCACTCTTTCAAAACAAGAGACCTTTCTTGCATGTTGCTCAGTGGTCCACAGTACTCCAAAGTCATCTATTCATCTATTCTGGGATTTGCCTTTTACAATAAAAGAAAAAAATACACTGCCCGAATTGTACAGAGAACAGTGTGGCAATAACAGCACTGCCCAGCCCACTTTTGGATGTTAGGTAAAGATAAGGAAAGACAAAACAAGATTGAGTTGCCCAGCACCAGAACTGCAAGGGAAGAAAAGGAAATACAAACAAAGCAAGGAGATGGGGACAGCTTCTAGAGAGCTTGTGCTGCAGACGGCCAGGCATGGGGTTTCGTCTATGTTGTAAAAGCACATTTTCACTAAAATGAAAGGCATTCTTCAGAAGGGATAGACAGGGTAAAAGGGATGGAGGAGTTACCCTCTATGTTAAGAGGTAGATAGATTGCAGAGAGCTGTGTATGAGTAATAGCCACGGCCAGCTTGAGAGCTTATGGGTTAAAATCAAGGATCAGTCCAGTAAAGGGCATCAAGCTGGGGTCTAATACAAGCCATCTGATCAGCAGGATCCTGCTGACAAGGCTTTCTTGCTTCATGTGCAGGAGGTGTTGTGCTCACAGGCTCTTGTCCTGATGAGGGATTCCAACCACCCAGATATCTGCTGGGTGTGTTAGCAGCACAGTGGGTGGGAGACAATCCAGGAGATTCCTGGAGTCTGTTCA
This sequence comes from Perdix hodgsoniae, assembly GCA_035772895.1. Lineage (NCBI taxonomy): Eukaryota > Metazoa > Chordata > Aves > Galliformes > Phasianidae > Perdix > Perdix hodgsoniae. Next base: position 26,542,649 of record JAPSGF010000007.1, read on the forward strand.
AGATAACTTCCTGGCCCAGGTAAGCAGATGGACCAATCCAAGGTGAAACCTTACTGGACCTGATGTTCAGCAATGCAGAGGATAGAATTGGAGAGGTTAAGATTGGAGGCAGCCTGGACTGTAGTGACCATGCCTTGGTGGAGTTTGTGATCTTGAGGAATACAGGCCTGGCAAAAGCAGAGTCAGGACCCTGTGCTTCAGGAGAGCAAAATTCCAGTTGCTCAAGGAACTGCTGAGTGGGATCCCCTGGGAAACTGTCCTTAAGGGCATGGGTACAGAACAGAGATAGCAGCTCTTTACGGACACCCTTCTGTGAGTGCAAGGGCTCTCCATCCCCCAGCAGAAGAAATTGAGCAGAGAAGGTGGGCGGCCAGCATGGCTGAGCAGCTTAAACTGAGGAAAAAGAAAGAAATGTACAGGAAGTGGAAACAGGGTTGCATAGCCTGGTAGGAATACAGAGACATTGTCCATATGTGTAGAGATAGTCAGGAGAGCCAAGACACAGATGGAGTTGAACTTGGCAAGAGATGTGAAAAATAACAAGTAGGGGTTCTGCAGGTACACAGGCAGGAGACAGGCCAAGGAGAGTGTTCGTCCTCTGGTAAATGAGAATGGAGAACTGGCTTCCTCAGACATGGAAAAAGCTGAGGTACTCAATGAGTGCTTTGCCTCAGTGTTCACTGGTGGTCAGGCTCGCCATATCTACCAGCACCCTGAATGTCTAGATGTGGGTGAGAGCAGTGGATTCTGTCCCACTGTAACAACGGAATAAGTCTAAGACCTTCTTATGAAACTGAATGCATATAAGCCCATGGGGACAGATGATCAATGGCTCTGTGTCAGGATGGAGGCCGGTCACAAGCAGTGTCCTTCAGGGTTTAGTGTTGGGACTAGTGCTCTTCAACATCTTTATCAGTGGCACAGACAGCGGCATCGAGTTAAAACTCAGCAAATTTGCAGATGACACCAAGCTGAGCACTGCAGTCGATGCACTGGAAGGAAGGAAAGCCATCCAGAGGGACCTGGACAGGCTGCAGAAGTGGGCCCATGAAAACCTAATACCTAATGAGGTTCAACTAGGCCAAGTGCAAGGTGCTGCACTTGGGGCGGGGCAATCCAAGGTGTTTATATGGAGTGGGGGAAGATCTCCTTGAGAGCAACCCTGCGGAGAAGGACTTGGGGGCCTGGTGGATGAGAAGCTGGACATGAGCCAGCAGCGTGCGCTCGCAGCCTGGAAGGCCAACTGTGTTCTGGGCTGCATTACAAAGGGGTGGCCAGCAGGGAGAGGGAGGTGATTGCCCTCCTCTACTCAGCTCTTGTGAGGCCCCATCTGCAGTTCTGCGTCCAGGCCTGGGGCCCCCAGCACAGGAAGGACGTGGAGATCTTGGAATGAGCCCAGAGTAGGGCGACGAAGATGATCGGAGGGCTGGAGCACCACTCCTGTGAGGAAAGGTTGAGGGAACTGGGCTTGTTTAGCTTGGAGAAGAGAAGGCTCCAGGGAGACCTCATTGTGGCCTTCCAGTACTTGAAGGGAGCGCATAAACAGGAGGGGGAACGGCTGTTTACATTGGTTGTTAGTGACAGGACAAGGGTTTTAAACTGAGACAGGGGAGGTTTAGGTTGTATATGAGGAGGAAGTTTTTCACACAGAGGGTGGTGACACACTGGAACAGGTTGCCCAAGGAGGTTGTGGATGCCTCATCCCTGGAGGCATTGAAGGCCAGGCTGGATGTGGCTCTGGGCAGCCTGGTCTGCTGGTTGACAACCCTGCACATAGCAGGGGGGTTGAAACTAGATGATCGTTGAGGCTTTTCAGCCCAGGCCATTCTATGATTCTATAATTCTATGACTCATACAGCCAGGAGCAAGCCATGCAAGACACTCCCTGGCTTGTCAGAAGCCCAGCTCCCAGCATGTTTCTGCCTGCCTGAGGTGGCCAGGGGCCAGCAGCCACATGCTAAGAGCAAGGCACAGGGTTGCGACAGGATTGGAAGCAGTCAAGGTGGTCCTGGGTTTATGGTGCTTTGATGGTAAACCTTTCTGAGGGCCCCCCATCACCTGCAAGTTGGCCTCTGAACCAAAAAGTCATTCAGGCTTGGGATTTGCTAATTGATGTCAGTGCTCAAAGCTTGGGAAAGCTCCAAGGTCCTTGCTTGGTATCCAAAGAAACAGCAAAGCCCTGCGTTTTAAGGTAATGGCCTCTTGAACTACTGCTTTTCCGTCTGTAAAATGCAGACCACCTATCATTTATTCGCTGAGTTGTAAGCTCGATAGGCCAGAAGCAATCATTTTCTATGTACCTATAGGACAAAGTATTTCACAGCCCAGGTGCCCTGTGGCTCCTGAAGTGCTTCAGCAGCAGAAATGAACAATACTCATCCACACTGAAGGTTTTCAGTCAGTGCTTATAGGAAGCCTCTGTTCTCTGGGAGGCTGCCACAAATAACATATGTGTATGATGTTTCACTGTTTTTCAGAGAGCAGGGCTCATCTTGCTCTCACCTCTTTCTCCCAGGTGCAGTCCCAACTGTCTCCCGTGTGCAGGCAGCCCACAGGGGATCCAGCCTGGGCTGTTAAATATCCCATGTACTGCTGAGACCACAGCAAAGGTAAATCTTCATCAGCTCTCATTCATATCACAGGATGAATAGCTCCCAACATCCTCTGCCCTGCAAAAACCATTCCCATGCAAAGGCTTTTCCATCTTGGAGGAACTCCCCAGGCTTTCAAGAAGAAGCCATAGAAAATGCCATGGATCTGCTTTCCTGCTCAGAGAGGACCTGAGAGCACATCACCCCTTGGTGTTGAGATCTCAGCATGCTGGGCAGTGGTCATGGTCCCAGAAGGGGACTGCAGGTAGCGGACGTGTGTCCCCACCACCTTCTGACAATGACTGTCTCCTTGGCCTGGGGAAGTCATGATTCCTCAGCCTCTGCTCCCTGGTGTATAAATAGATGAATCATAGTCTCTTTCTTTCATTCTTGAGTGAATTATTTAATATCTGTAAAGAACTTTGAAGATGAGAAACAGGAAGTGTTATTATTGCCTGTATCAGTAGGACGAGGAGAGCTTTATCTCATCTTTAGAAACTTCCCTGGGAACAAGCAGGGAGCATAATGAAAGCAGTATCTGAACACCAGAGGTGGGAAGGCTGCCGCTCACTTTAAAGTCCAGAATGCTCAAATCTGGGCAAGACTGGCCCCTCTACATACAGTCACACCTATCTCTCTGAAGCAACAGAAATAATCCAAGGTATCTGACAGCGTTTGAAGTCTGTCCCTGCCTCCCATGCAGGAGGCAGCAGGAGGGCTTTGCCGGAGCACAGAGAGAGGTCAGGACTGTGACCACTGAGAGAGCTGGCACCCAGAGCAGCCTATGGCACCTGGAGGCATTCCATGGGCTGGGATATTTCTGCATGAAAGCTGATCTACAACAGAAAGACAAGCAAAGAAGGGATGCTCCTACCTCTACTGCTCAGCATGCACCTTCCTCCTCCTCACCTTCAAGCCCATGCCAAAGGCCCAGGGAACACTTGGTACTTGGAAAATTACCTGCACTCATCCACGTGCCTTTCATCTCCTAATACCAGCAGCCTTATTTTCCTACTGTGGTCTGCATACTGCTCACAGCTTACACTTCTTCAAAAGCAGTTGAAGAACACCGTCAGGCTTCAAAGATGAAGTAGAAAATAAAAATATTTTACTTAGTTAATGGGCAAAAAACAAGCATAGTTCTTCTGGAATATATTCAGTGGAATATTCCACCAAAAACACACTTTTAATCATCAGACATGAGGCTCCCATCACCACCACTTCCCTAACTTGAGGTTATGTTGTTGACCAGGTTTCTCCCTGCTTCAATGTCTCACTCATCAAATAAAAATATACTAAGTCCTTGCCCATTCCATCTTTGTTCTGACTGTTAGATCATATTTATACAGTGTCCCAGCTGAAGGGGTTAGTTAACATGTAGGGGAGAGAGGACCTCTTTGAAATGCACACACATGCATAGACACATCTGTACGATTTCTGTAACCATAAAGCACTACTATGCTTAGCACAGAAATTATTAATAAGACAAATGCAATATGCCACATATTTCTGGGTTCTAACTGCACCTAACACATTTCAAACATGAATTTCCCAGCACCATAACCCTCCTGAAACAGCTCTTCGCTGCTGCTCAGTCTTGCACAAGTGTTTGGCATCCTTCTCCTCTTGCTTTACTGATGAAATAACCGCTTCTCAGAGTACCATCTCCTTCCTTGTTTCTCCAGGATGACAAAGACACAGCCTGGGCCACCGTGTTAAAAAACTGCACCTGAATGCTGTAGTAAATCCATGCCATGCTTTTTTATTACAGATAATATTTCAGAGACAACTGCTGACTAGAACAAGAAGAATCTGCTTAGAGCAACCCTTCCTGCTCAGAGCCATGGCTGTTTGGGACTGTGGGACTGCAGGCTGCAGATTGAAGAAATGTGTCCTTCTGATGGGATCCCACATTTCTGGCTGCCGTGTCACAGAACCACACATCCTCCTGACAGAGCCACACATTTCAGAGGGATGCTTTGATCCCTAGTGATCCCTGACAGTGAAATAACTTCCACTGATCATGTGAAAGGTCTTTTTGGGTTTGGTTTTTAAAACAGAAGTCAGGTGAAAGGTTTTGCATAAGGTTTCTCTGAGAGACTTAGCCAGCAACCTGTTAGAGCCTTGCAACACACGTCTTGTCTACTTGAAGGCTGGTTTTTTGGCTCGAGGACAGACGTCAACGTTTTGCAGAGGATAATCAGGAAACCCACACATCCCCCTTGCTAAGTGCAGTCACTGTGCTCCTATCCCACACCAGAAGAACAATGAAACACACTGAGGATGAACAAGAGATATGGGTCCACAACATAGCCCACTCACATCACTTGTTTAGTGCTGCTGGTCCCACTGCCCACTGAGGAGGGCTTCTGTGCTGCAGAAATTAATACAAGAATGGTTCTGCCAACATAATTTTTGATCATACCTGTTTAAATATGCTGCTTGTCAACCAAGGAAATCTTTACCTATATAGAAGTGGTTTTTAACCTATTCATTTATGCTTATGTATATATGGGATAAATATTGATATGATTGACTTCACCCAGTGATTGCATCCCAAAGCAGCATACTGTCCCTTAGCTATGAGGTAGCACCTAGTTCAGCCTCAGCATGCCTTAGACGTAACAGATGAGTGGTTTGGGAAATTTTTAGAGCAACTTAAACAACCACCCTGTTCCCAGGTGATAAGTGCTTATATCAGCCTCAGATGAGGAGCCACACACCAGCCTGATGCTTGCTCTCTACCGCTGCTGTAGCAAGCTGTTCTCCTGTGTGTGTTGTCACTCTAGTACTAATAACATGTGATGGTCTAATTGTATTAGCAATTTTCCATCATATTATATTAATATGCGTCATACTAGTATCCATTTTCGCTAATGTGACATGAAAGGCAGTAATTTGATTACTTTTCTGTACCATTATGGAGAAGGAGTTTGGCCTTCTAGATGGCAGTACACTTGGCCTGGCCCTGGCCTGTCACTTCCCCTCAGGCCCCTCACTGCCCCACTGTCAGACATGTAGTTCATAGAGCTCCAGGGAGCAGTGGGTAAAAGCTGCTGGCAACATGGGCAGGATCAGACCAAAAACATAGAATCATAGGGGTTGGAAGGGACCTTTGAAGATCATCGAGTCCAACCACCCGCTAAATGCACATTCCCTACAGTGGGTTGCACAGGAAATTGTCCAGATGCCTAGAATATCTCCAAAGAAGGAGACTCCACAACATCTCTGGGCAGCATGTTCCAGAGCTCTGTCACCCTCACACAGTTATTTTGGCTTTCTTGGCCACAAGGGCACACTGCTGGCTCATGGTTCAGCAAGACACCTAGATCATGTTCTTCAGAGATTCTCCCTGGCAACACATACTTATGCACACAAGAGTCCCACACATCCCCATGTTGTCTCATACAGCTTCCAGAACTACTAGCTACCCTTGAAATTAACAGAAGCATTCATATACCAAAAGTCTCACTTACTCAGAGGCCTCAGTCCTGATAGCATACAGCAGTGAAAGTCTACCTGCTTATGTACCGTGCCTTTTGTAATGCTTCTTTCTTCTTCTATGGGCAAACCTCACTCTGTGCCTGCCTGAGCCTTTCTGTTGTTGTGTTCCCTCTGTTGGAGCCTTTAAGGAGGTAAATACCAATGCTTGGGGAGCCAGAAGTCGCTGACAGCATGGCAGGCTTTGAGGACAGTGATGTTATGCTTCAATCCAAGCTCAAGAGTTTCTTTTCTTACAGATTTGAGCAAATACTGCAGTACCAGTGCACCTGAGCCATAGCTGTAAAATGAGAATCATATATAGATTATTTCCTCTCTTGCTTTACAAGTTTTCTGCAGCAGAGACTGTCTTACCCTGGCTATTTGTGGCCACTGGGTCACTCCTGACAGATTCAGGGCAACCAAATAAGCCAGCATCCTCTCCATCAAAGCAGTACTCACTACAAAGCCACAGCATAGCCACCACTTCTCTCTCTAATTAAATAGCTGGTGGGAAGGGAAAGGTTTCTGCAGAACCACTCACTGGAACAGGAGGAGATACACAGCAGCACTTGGCAAGGCAAGACATGTGCCCATCACAAGCCAACTTAAACAGGTGAAGAGCCAGCTCATCTGGTCATTCACTTGCTGCATACCAGATACTTTTGCTAAATCATGCAAGTTTTGATAGCCCCATAATGCTGACTTGCTCCTATGCCCAGAAGGATAGTCAAATCTTATCCAGCATCTCAGTTTACTATAGAACAATAAGCCATGGGAGTGTGCCATAAATCCTGGTAATGTGCTTGAAGAAAGGCAGCCGCACTGAGGTCAGAGCCAGAGCTTCTTGGGAATTTTCAGACAAAAGATTTTTCATCAGAAATTGCTGATTCACTGAAACTGAAGCTTTTCCATACAGCAAACCAATCTCATGGAAGCCTTCATTACGGGAGATCTCCCTGGCCCCAGGTAGGATTAATGACCAGAAAAAGAGAGGCAGAAGCCTCCTCTGAAATGACCCAACCGCCACAGCTTTCACCTGGATGACAGGGACCAGTGCCAGAGCCATCCCATGCATCACATCATCTGTCCCACAGCCCTCACAGCTGGATTGGCCCCACCTCCTGTCATATATCAAATATTCACTTATTTGGGGAGAGGGATGCCGTGTGCCAGCAGTCAGAGGTCTCAGTGAGGATACAGGAGGTGGGAGCACTGACCCTTCTCTCCAAATCTCCCTTGGTAGCACCTAGTTTTCAAGTAGCTTGCTGCTGATGCTCCAACAGGAGGATGAAGCCCACTCTTAAATACAAAGATTTCTCCCCCCTGCTTCTTATTTTTCCATGTAGGGACTCCTCTGCCCTCAGCCCTCTACCTTCTCCAGCCCTTTTGCTGGCACTGGCTGCCTCCGAGGGGTGAAGAAAAACTACAGGAAAGACCCCAGAAATGCACACTGCAGGCATAGCTGTAAATCTTGCCAGACTCAAGAGACATGGGACTGTGGCAGGACAGATTTATGAGTCGGGAGGGGCAGCGAGAGAAGTAATGCACTGATCTCTTGCATTCATCTCTCAAACTTCACTCTAACACAAGCTCCCCCTGTGTCCAGGAATGGGTTGCCTCTTTGATGAGGGGTGATGAGCTCCTGCACTGTTCCCAGGTGGCAGGAGAAGAGTTAACAGGCTAGCCTCAGCAAACAGCAATGCTCATCTGTAATGTGCCAGGGGAAACAGCCTGGGACTCCACTGGTTTCTGTAACCCAAGCAGAACTCTTCCTAAAACCAAGCTACGTGTTCTCAAGCACCTGCCTGGACAGGAGAGGACAGCTGTCACATATCTCGACCAACACACATACCCTGTGCACTGTGCCTGGATCAGGCTGTGGCGTGTTTCTCCTTGTTTGTGATTACAAGGCAGAAACACTCAAATGCCCCAGAATGTCCCTGCAGTATTTTTGGCACGTTCAGGCACAGAAGGTATCATACGTCTTGTGAAAAACTCCTGACAGAGGATTTACAGCCTGATTTTCAGACCAGATTTCAGGCGAAACTGCCAAGCAACAATGAACTGGAAGTGATGCTCACTCCAGTGGACCACAAGTCGTTGTGGTACTCTGAGAGCTCACCAGGATGACCTGTCTGGGAGCTGAAGACCTGTCCGGAGGCCGGGTCTCACTTCAAAACTCTGAGCAGGATCTGGAGTAAGTGTTGCATCAACAGAGCTACCCTGAATTTATGGTGATTTTGGTCCTCAGTGCTGATTCCTTCATGCATTCATCTGCATCTGTCTACCACAGCTGTGAAGAAGTTGTTCACCCTGCTCCCTGGGAACATTTACTTTCCCCCGTCAGCCATTGCAGGGGTCTTTGCATGTTTTCTGCAAGAAACACACTGCAGGAAAAACAGACTTGCTGGTGATAAAAACCAGATAAAGGCTGCAGGAAAAAAAAGGTGGATAAGGAAAGCATTCAACAAGAAATTTTCATACTGAAATTCGGTGAAATTCTATGGACAGTGCAAGCACCAACACCACGATACCCAGGTTAACACCTGGATGATCTTGGAGACTTGCTTGTACTCAGAAATACAGCCCAGCAGCAAGACCATTCACAGGCATGGAAAAAAACAATTTCATTGAAAATGTACACTTTCCCTGCTTTTTTTCTTTTAAATAAGCCAAGCACCAGACAGTCTGCCTTTTCCCTTCCTTTGCCCAAAGGGAAGCCAAGCCCCGTGGCTCACAGAAGGCAGGACAGGAGCTGCTGGGTGCTGTGAGATCATCTCCCAGGACACTTTCCTGCTTGAGTAAAGCAGATGAACAGAGTGGAAGGGCCAAGCAGTGCTATTGGATGCCACTGCAATGATTCAAAATCAGTTATGTAAAATGTAAAATTATCATTTGGAAATCACTCTCTCTGAATAATTCAGTCATTGACTTTCACATCAAACAACCATTCCAGCCACCCACACACACAGTTCAGTCTCCTGCTTAGTTTTAAACTCTCTTTAATTATCTGCATTAACCTACCGCATTGCTATTTCATCCCTATTTCATGCCGGGGGAGGGGTCAAAGCTTTGATAAAGCACAACGACCTGGAAGACTTTCAGCTGTCCTTCTGCTCCTCTTCCACTGTGGGGCTGACTTCATCCTGAGCCAGAGCAAGGACAGAGGCACCACAGCCTGCAGAAACCATCTCAGCATAGGGCAAAATACTCAACATGGAGCACCATGCCTTTCCCCATCCAAAGCCCTGCACCCAAATGACCACCAAGTCTCATCCTGGCAGGAGGTGCTGCATCCGCACCTTCTCCACTGCTCCTAATTGCAATAGCATCCCCTGTGCAACAGGATTGCATCTCATCAGACTGCTCAGAATTTTAAAAAAGCTGTCTAGATCAAAAGTTTGTTCCTTCCCCTTTTTGTATTTTCCCTCACTTTGACAACATGTTTAACTTAGTTTCACATTTTATTTGTCTACTGAACTCCCTAAGTTAGGCAAATCAGTATTGTGTGTGCAATTTGATTTAATTAGTAATTGGGGAAATAGGTCTGGCATGTTTCATGGAAGCTTGGGGAAATTGTCAATTAGCATTGTGTTAATTGGTGTCTGCTGTCCTTGCTTTTTAGTTTTTAACCCCTTTTACCTTGTTCCCACTTTCACTATGTAAAATCTGGCTGCTTATTATTCTTTAAGTAAAGGATTAATTGGTTGAATTCCTGCCTGTGCTGGATGTCCTCTTCCCCCCAGTGCAGAGGGATTGGTGTGTGGCTGTAGGGCAGCTTCTGCTGCTGCTACAGCCAGCCCTGCTATCGCATGTCTGGAAGTCTGTGGAAGAGCTGTGTCCTCATCACCTGAGGCTTTCCCCCAGTGAAGGACACTCTATGCCAGGGTTTGAACCTCACCTCATTTTTGGCATAGGAGAATTCCCACCAGAAGCAGCTCAGGCTTCATCTTAATCATCAAAAATCCGTTCACAAATTAATAGAAGCTGAAAACAGAAGCAATACAATCTCTGTGGTGAATGTTTGTTGAGCTCCCAGGAACAGCATACACAGTCAGCAGAGGCTGCTCTGGAGGGACTGGGCCTGGGATCAGAAAAAAAAAGAAAAAAAAAGAAAAAAAAAAAAGATAGAAGAAAGCCATCGTCGGCAAAGGTAATACGTGCAAAACCAGGAAGTTTGTTGCAAAAATTATCTGCAAAACCACAGAGGAAAACTTACCCTGTGGAATATGCCAGGTTAAATTTACCTAACTGCTCCAAAACCAACATGGCATGTGCAAGTTTGGGGCAGAATGATCACAGTCTGAGTGTTTTCCATCCAACCCTGCCTCTGTCTGCAGCAGTAATTTTGGTTAGCCCTCACAACACACCTCTTTGTTTATTGTCCTAAAAATTTACCATCAGCTTTTGTCCCAGCCAGAACAACAGGAGAAATCATGGTTGAAGATGTTCAGTGAGGACAAACATAAGAAAGGGACCAGCTGCACACGAAGGCTAACCACTGAGCTCAGCCACCAGCAGACTTGGCCTTCTCAGCGAGCCCCACCGTCAGCCAGAGCAATCTTCCTGCAGAGGACGAGCCGGGAGTTGAACAAGTCAGCCAAGTAGTTATTTGAGGGGGTTATGAAGCCAGCTCATGAGAAGGTTAGAGGGGTTCTAAATGATATTTGCATAGAATTAGAAACTAACAATTAAAACGGTGAATCATCTATACTAATACCGTCTTCACAATAATTATCTCACCAGATTTTCAGAGACTGAATGATTTTCTATTGGATTTACAATTAATTTTGTAAAAATAACAAATCCTCCCTAAGAGAGACTATAGTACTATAATGATAGTACTTAAAAGCGCCATGCAATCATTAGCCAGTTGATCTTCACAACACTGCTGTAGGTAGGGAAGTATCGTTATTTCCACTTGGGAAGTATGGAGACAGGGACATAGAGCTCTGCTTTCAACCAAAGTTGTGCAAATGTGCCACACTTCTGCCATCCCACACAGCTGTTTGCTGTCTGGAGTGCCGAGGACATACATTTAAACCGCTGTCTCATTCAAACGACAGAACAGGTCTCTGACAAAGTAGGAATTAAAGTTTTGGTCATACGTCCTCTATTTTCAAGAGCATCTACCAGAGCATTTCTGCTCAGGCGCAGCTGCTGCCAGCTCTGCACATACCAGGTATTCAGTACACATCCCACATTGCTATGGTTTTGACTTCTGCAAGGAGGCAGGAACCAGTAAGTAGAAAATTGTAGGCTGAGGTAGAAGAAAATCAACCTTGTGTTTTTATTTCTAAATAAAAAGGTTAATGAAAGCTAGAGTGGAGTTTGCTCCTCAGTTCCTTGAGAGTTCCAAAGATCCTCCATCCCTAAGAATTTCCATCCCAGGGAAATGGGTCTATACCATCCTGGGCAGTCCCACCCAGGCAGTCCGTCTTCCTACCACCTTCCTACCAGCATATCGTCTCCAAAATGAAACATCCCCCTTCAAGCCAGCATATAGGCCTTTAGCTCTTGTGGGAGATCTCACTAGCTGCAGATACCTATAAAATCCCATGCACTCTCAAGGTATGACTGTACAACCCCTTAAGTTATTCTTTGGAAGTGACAGGAGTTTAAAAAGCAGAGTTGTTGGAGGGGATCGTAGATGTATTCAGATATGTATTAATTAGAATTCCTGCACAGTTTTATTCTGTTAATTATAGCTTAATTTGATTGCTTAATAGCTCTGGTTTTCGTAATGTTTAGCACCTGTTGTAAATTGCACAGGATAAATCGTCTTCTACCATCTACTTTGTTTACTCCCAAATTTTGCATTTCCCTTTCATCTTCTTGCTTTGGATTTGATCTGTCTCCTTTTCTCGCCTTTGTCTTTTTCACCAAATAAATCTTTTTTTTTCAATGGGCTATTTAACCAATGAAGCGGGTTTCATTTAAATACTTTCTTAAAAACTACAGCTTTAAAAATAATAACGGGTAAAGAGGAGTATTCACACACTGTTAAGTGTGCACATGTTGACCTGTGGTATTACGCAGATTTTCATTTATGGGTCATTCATTCTTTTTGTTGTTTCCTTCTCCCCTTTCAGTGCGAGGAGGGGGGATGGTTATCCTTCTCTTGCAGGATTATTAGACAGAAGTAGAAGCCCTGCATCATTAATTGATTTCTTCCATACATTATGCTATGATACAATTTTTCAAGGCTGTGCATAATTGTGTTCCCTTTACCACTGCTCTGTGTTCTGTCCTTGTCATATTGTCATTGAAGGCTGATTCCACCCTCTGTAATTGGAGATGTTCTACTTTTGGACAAAGGTGTGGGGGCAGCTCAGGGGAACAGCGCTGACATTTACTTCATCAATTTATTTTTATTGTTCCTACATTTATTGCAGCTATAACAGCCCTTTAATAGTTATATCTCCTCCCTGTAGGGTATTCTGGTATTTGAAATTTTTTTAACTCATTTGTTCTCATAGATAACAGTAAAGTGCATTTCATGCTAACCTTTAGGTTTCAATCTTCTCTCTTTCTTTGGCTCTGAAGCAGTTGCAGCTTTAAACTTTTACTGCATTGTCAGTCTAAAGGCCACCACCACTGAGTCCATTCTAACACTGGAGTAACCACAAATTAGTGGTCCTGAAAATTTCAGGGAGGCTAGTCCTAAAACAAGAGCACAGCTATTACCATAATTCAAAATTTGCCGTCCTTTAAATAGAGGGGGAGAAAAATACAGTAAATGCTAGCATCGAGTCTCCTTTTACAGTCTTCAGTCAAATAAGGGTCATGATTACCTCTTTACGACTGATAAAGTAACTGACTCAACCACCTCTGTGCTCGTGCCCTTCAATACCTGCATGCACACTAAACGAGGTGAACACTTAAATACAGCCACACTTCATCCGCAGCTTTATCTTTGTCCCTTCTACCCCCTTCCTTCACGGATGGACCTTTTCTTTCTGTAGGCTTTTATCACACTTCCTGCTTTATCTGCAATTTCACTGCACCATGGAAGATGTATGATCTCTAATTACTTCATGTGTGGATTTCAGGGGTAATTTCCACTACTCAGAGATATCCCTTCTCATCCCTGAGCCTTCCAAAATGGGCTCTCTAACATACACTGCTGTCCTGGTGAAACCTGACCAGGGGCACCAATTCCTCATCTTGACATCTCACCAACACTGAAGCAAGCAAAGCTGAAAACAAGCAATGCCACTGGATCACCTCCAACATGTGTGTTCTTCAAACACGAGCAATAAACCTTTTCTACACAAGTTTTACCTGTAGATTTGGCTCCACTAGCAGTGAACAGTTTTGCAGCAATGGAGCAGAAGCTTGCAAAAGCCACGAAGTCAGTGCTGACAAGGAACTTTCTAGCATGCAGTGAATTGGAACACCCAGTCCAGAAGGACACATACCCAGAAAATGCACATTCCTTCAAAAAAATAAGAAGAAATCCCTACCAGAACCATAGGAATAGCTAGTTGTTCAACTTTAACATTTTTAAAATGTTTTTTTAATGGCAGCAAAGGCATTTCTCACCCCGCCTTCCTGGCTCCCTGTCTTTTGCTACACAGAGATGCACTTTTTTCTCAAAGTCTCTTAGCTTAAAGACACTGTCAAGAAACAGATAATTAAAGTGAATGGAGACATTTGGAGAGAGGGCAAATTAGGCTAGGGAGATAAACTAGAAATGAGATAATAAAGACCAAGAAATGAGGACTTAAACTGGCGGTAAAACCCATGTATTTAATGGAGCTGCTTGACTTTCTCTACCAAATTTACCCAAAGTTATCTTTCAGCAGATTTTATGTGCTCTGTGGAGCATCTACTCATAGCTACTGCCTTCTGATCATGTTCAGTTATTTGGCTGTCTTACTGGTTGATCTTTTGACCTTCAGGGAAGGTGATTAGTCCACAGTTAGCACACTGCTCTCCCAGAGCACTAACACTGGTTTCTTCAGTGCTAGTGGTGTCAAAGACCAAAGCACTGCTCCCAGTCCACCCTCATCTTGCATGCGTCAAATTGGGTTCATGCACACAAACATGAAGTGCTGAAGACCGCAGTAGTAAGAACTCATAGAAGGTGAGGGCACAGTGTATCAGTCAGTCTTATTAATGTGTCCCCAGAGCAATTAATTTATTTGGGATATTTGAATTGTTCCACTTAGCAGATCAAGAACATCCGTATAAATGTATGTAGAAATAAGTATTCAAGCCTTCAGTACCACCCACCTTCTATGTTTAAGCTTTTGAGAAAAGCCATCAGACATGCATGAAAGTCACAACTCTACAGTTTTCCCATACAAAATGCCAAAAAAATAGCGTGGTGCAGGCATTGAAGGCATAGTCTTATAGATGATTTGGTACTTGTATTCATTGCAGGTCCGATCTTCATGATCTGGCTTTCTCTCACCGTGGTAAAAAAAAGCCTACACTGGTAGGAAAAATTGTAGTTTAAAATCACAATTTCAATGTTATTGGTGAAAGCAATATCTGTGTATTGCTGTGTAAAGCACGGGAACCAGGATACAATGAGAAAGTACACTGTACATGAAGAGAGAAGCTTTTCAGACTACATCATCTGGATACTTCCAGAAAGTCATAAAAAACATTTTTTGCAATTTTCATGTGAAATGGGAAGGAAATTCTCCAAACATTTCTGAGGAAGAAAGACAATAAATAGTAATGCTACTATCACTAATACTGTTTCTAAATAGTAATAAATAATAATAATAACTAAATTGTTATCCTTGCAGAAACCTCAAGTTTTTGTTTTCAATGAAATCGAAGCAAGTTTTCAAATCTTCTTGATGTGAGAATTATCTTGCTTTGTATTTATCAGTGATACCTTTGCACTAATGTCTCACCCACACTGGTGGCTGTTTCAGGGTGTTCCAGCTTTTGAAGGTGATGTGCAGTGAGAGGTCTACCACATGTACATTGTCCCTTCATCAAAACCATGCAGAGGCAACGCTCTCATTCAGAAATTTAAGCAAAAACCTCATTGTCCAGCCTCCGGGGAGCAGTGCTGACCCAAGGATTGACTCTAATCCAAGTGATTAAGGCAGTGAACAAACTCTCCTGCTGCTTATAAAAGCTCTCCCCAAAAGAAGCTGCATTCATTGTAAAGCTAACAACAATGCAGAGTATCTTGAAAGACCAATGAGCAGTCACACACGAAAGAAAAATAACTGTGCAAGGGTATGTGGCTGCAACCCTGGGGCTCCCACCCCAGCAGGACCACGTGGCTCTGCTCCTCAGGCAAAGCCAGTCATGGTTTCTTAATTAATCCTTGGTCTCACTTGGCCACGTCCTGCCACAGCTTCTGCACTACCACTTGCAATTCCTCTAACCAGTCATTTACAGGAGTATTTGGGGGAGTATCAACCCAGGAAGAGAGTTATAACATGTAAGTACTCACCATATCTTTAATCCATAATGGGAACATCATCACAAAAATCAGTCACCTGGTCTCCCTGGTGGTCCGTGCTTTTGCATCTGATTGCTAGACATGCCTACATGCACTGCGAATCTGAGATGTCACAAGATGGTGTGCAGGGGTGTAATTCCCAATCCTGTTTAACTAAGACAAGAAGGGAGCCAAGCCTTGGAATCATTCTCTATATGTCTTGCAGCGCCAGAGCACGGATTATTCCCAGCTCTGAGCAGACTACTCTAGTTAAAATAGAAAATCAATATGCAAAAAAACAGAGATAGTGGCTTTTCCCATTTAATTTCTCCTTTTGCAGCACTTCAGGACCATCACCCACAGAGGATCAAAGATCAAAGTACTAAGATACCCCAAGCTAACAGGAACATTTCCCAGTGGGGAAATTCTCCCTTCCCTCCAGGGCAAATAGCTGACACTGCGGTTCTAGTTACCTGGGTAGATGCTTGTTTAACAAGATCCATTTGTACAATCATTGCTTTAAGCAGCTGAATGGACTCATTTAAGTTCTTGCTGTATGGAAGAACAAGCGTCCCACTTTGTAAGCATAATACTATCCATTACTATAGATTTACCTACAGTTTCCTCAGCTAGCAAACACTCTCACAAACACCAAGTGAGATGTATCAGTGAAAGAGTGAGGCTTAAACCTCTGGAATAAAAACACTCATCTTAAAAGCTTGTTAGTTTTTTGGAGATCTTACAGTTCTTGCTTCTGAGCTACACCCACAACCAGCAGGGCTGGAGATACTAACACCAGAACATCCTATATGGCAAGAAAAAGGAAGAAGCAACCACCACAGCACCGATCAGAAATGAAAGAGACTCAAACCACTGGAGCTGCTACCTGCACCAGTTCACACTGTGTTTCTCTTTAACATCCTTGTTTGCCGAGAAAGGCAACAGAACCCAAAAAGATGAACAAGAAAACGAAAGCAAAGGCAACAGGTCAAATCAGATTCTGTAATAACAGAAAACAGCAATTATAACTTTGAACTTTCCACACTGTTCTACATACAGGGCCATGGCACAGTTCCTGTTAGGATCCTCCCAGTATTTTGATTCCAGGGGATGTAAAATTAAACCACAAAAAAAAGAAAAAAGGTTGTTACTCCTTTTTTGTCCTTTGCTCACAGGTAAGACTGATTTCATGATTCTAAAAGTGACATCAATTTAGGCTTTTGCTAACTTATTTATAAGAGACCTGAAAAGCAACAAGGGAAGTCGAAACAAGGTGTGTTTGTGTCAGGTGGGAAATGCCGATCAACTTTTCCAAAGTGGTAGATTTTAAACCCAAAGCAATATAAACCCCTGTGTAACTAGAGATAGGATTGGAAGTATATGTAAAAAACCCTGAGATGTCTTATCCAGATTCCTCTGTTTGGAAACACTATTTTGTGTTCTAGATAAACATATTTTGGACAGTATTTCAGGCATTTTGATGTTTGACTGATTATAAGTTTTTAACTTTTGAAGTTAAGTCCTTCGAGAGTAGTACACTTGCCCTTCAAAAACAAATTTCTAGAAATTTGCAGTGGGGAAGCCTGAGATACTTTTGAGTTCTTCTGTCCACTCCTGTTTCCTTCCCTCCCTTCTCCCAAGAAGAAATGTTCCCAGAGACCAAATTTCCCTGTGTCAGTTACATCAAAGAAGAATTGAGCCTTTTGTTTAAAATCAATCGCAGACTTCTCCGCAGTTTGGGACGCTTCTGTTTGTCTTTTCTTACCTCTCATTTCCCTATTTTCAGGTTTAGCACTGGTTGTTTTTGACCTTGCAAACTTTGTTCCCCACCCTGTGTTTCTAACTTAGTTTCCTGTTTACCATGAACGATATTTTATTTCACTTTTGCTAATAAAAGTGAAATTCTGATTAGTTCACTTTTAAACGTATCCAGCATGAAGGTCGCTGGGAACATCTTGGATCTGTCTTTCTTGCTGCACGTTCATTTGTGCTTTTTTGGTTTGTTTGTTTTAAATTTAATCTATTATTTATTAATAACATCACTTGATAGGGCCTTTGTTATGCCTAGCTGAAACTTCTTCTAAAGTGCTTCTCAGTAGGTACTGTGCAACTCCCCTTTGATTACCATGTGATTAGTTTGTTCAGCTGATGGCCTTTCTTCTCCAAGATACTCATTGTGTCTCCTGCCTGCTATGCAGTTCTTAAGAATTTAAATGAACCATTTTATTTCTTCCTACAAGTGAGGATCGGCAAACCCATCCCCACCCTTCTGCTTTCACTTTTAGTGTGCCTAATAAAAAGTAGCGTGAGGGTTGGGTGTTTTTTGTTGTTGTTTTCCAGAGGTCATGGCTAATGGAGAATTTTATGTTGTTTCTGGCATTGTTTGTTGTGCCTCCCACAAGACTACATGCTCCCAAGGACTGAAAGACGATGGCATAAATGTCAGAGAAATGCCTCTGCTTGTGTCAGGTCTAATTAGACATTTGTACTTGTGGAACAAATACCTTCACCATAAAATTCAAAGCTTGGTCTTGCTTAACGCATACTCACAGACACTTGCTAGGAGAAAGTGTCATGAACAGCACACAGACCTATCCAGGTATCATCCAGATAAACCTATCGCATGGTTTAACTTAGACCCCACACCAAGTCTGATGTAATTTCTTCCAGCCTTTTAGTTCAGCCCTCCACAAGACACACTCCCATCCTCACTTCTGCCTCAGGAGTCTTCCAACACATGAAATGCAGGCACCTTCCTACGCTTTAGTAAATCGATCTCCAAAAAGAGAGAAAATCCTTGACCTAAAGCTCATACAGGAACAAACTAAAAACCAATGAAAGTGGCTAGTTGTTTGAAACCTATGCCCAGGGCCCCCACGTCTTGGGGTACAGCACAGGATAGCTCCTGTCCTGCTGTGCAGGCCCTACCCACCAGCCGCTCATCTAACAATCATCCCTACATTAGATGCTCCTGCAAAAGTGAAACTTGAGACTCACTTTCAGGTGTACTTCCACTGCCTTTTTTCTCCATTTGTGGTTGTTGCTCAGCAGGGAGATTTGCCTCCACATTTCAGCAGAAACAGGCAAACAAAGAATAACTGCCTGATCTCAAACTGTAGTGCTCCTATAGACTTGTTAGGCTCATCCTAGCTCCGTTGGAGTTTATAGCACTGTTCTACTGATGTGTCTGACACCAGTAAGAATTTAAATGGATCTAGATAGAGCAACTGCATAAAATCTCACTTGGGTCTAAACCCAGAGGATAAGAGGTAAGGCATCTTGCCCAAATACTACAGCTGTTTCTGCTGCTAGGTGAGGTCTAAAGCAACCCTAGGGTACATCCTACTGACAAGTCAGTCCTCACAAGAGTACACACACCCCGTGCAGGGAGTCTCACCAGGGTGCGCAACTGCTCTACAACGTGGGCATCTCCTGCTGTGATTTAACTACTCTGGCCTCTGCTGCTCAAATATCTAACATTCTTTGTAAAGACAAAAAGAGCAAGAAGCATGCAGACACTTGCTCTTGTGTGTGTACAAATGTGTAGAAGAAACAGTGTTTTGAATTGAAAAAGAGAAATAAGTGAACTCTTAGGGGGGAAAAAAAATCCATCTTGTCCTTGTTTAAACTTCCTCTCCTTTGTCCACCCAAATTTAAGAGAGCAGCTCCCTCTGTGGGTTTTCCTTCCTGGCTGTTTGTTTGCTTGCTGAGGGTGTATGTGGGGTGGTGAAGAGGATACCTGGCTCGCACCAGGGATCATTCGTCACAGCTTCCTCACAAGGCAGAGAGGAAGTTGAGGAGCACCACCATCCTCCATCCAAAAGTCAAAAAGGTCTGTGCTCCCTGCCCCTCCTCTAAGGATAAAATCCACAAAACCTCTGTGTTTTCTGGATCCTTATTTGTACAGGTCACCTATTCAGCAACGCAAAAATGCTTACAAGAGAGACTGAACTACTCATGTGAAGAAAGTTCCTTCATGTTAACAAAGGAGGGGCACTACAGACTTAAACAATAGCTGGACAAATGGAAATAAGTGGTAAAGTGACTGTAACGTATCAGCAGAGTCATCATGCTTTCTGCTGAATGTATGTTTGCATTTGAACAAGGCACTTGCCTGGAAGATATTACAGTTTAGTGTAAGAACTTGTCACCCAGATAATTGCATGGAGAAAATTAGCAGCAGTGCAGTGTCTTTCTACAATTCTATGAAGAACAGATGAATAAAAGGCAAGTATGTACATGAAATAAATCAAACCATCATAAAAACCCTGGATCAGTAAAAATAATTTCCTGACCTTTAGGTCAAATTAAAATGGTCAAACTCCACAGTCCATTACATAGAAGAATGTCTTCTGAGGATGTGGGGAAGAGAGGCAAATGTAACAGCCCTCAGGGCCAACAGCAGGAGGTCTATAGTCTAGGTGCCATCTCAGTGAGGAAAATGGAAAGCTGGTGCCTCCGTCATGCAAACAGTGAAGATGGTGTGCATGTGAAAGATCCCTTGTTCTGTTTCGTAAGAGATTTGATTTTAATCCTGGCACCCTGGCTGGGTTCCAGGGTAACTGCACACCACCCACACAAGATGTCCTCTGCCTTATTGACTGAATGTGCCATTCTTTGCTTCCTGGCCAAAAGAATGAGTCTTGCAAGATCCACCTGAAATCCCAAATCCACTTCCTTACCCTACCACTGCAGGGGAATTTGCATCTAATTGCAACCACCGTCTACCACTCCAACAGAGCCAGGGCTCCAGACCTCCCACCAAGCTTGCCTCCAGGCCTGCAGGGCATGGCTCTTGCTCACTGTTGGACAAGCACCCCTTCACAGCTGCTGTTTCTGCAGCAGGCAAAAGCATTACCATTCCTACGTTGGGTAAGATATTTGGGGATCCTGGGTAGGAACATCAAGAGCAAGGGTCATGATCACTTGTGTGCTTTGAAACTTCTGAGCAGAATGCGGGGTTCCTCTTCATGCTCTGCATGATTTGGATCATCGGAATCCAGAAATCCTGCAGACATTTCCAGGCACAGCTTTCATTTCTAGAGGCAGCTTTACCTCTCCTGCTTTTGGTTGAGAGCACAGATTCATGCATGTTGTTCTAAACTACATGCCATGAAATGTGTGTGTGTGTCAAGGGAGGGGCTGCTATTCTATTCTCAGCCTAACGCAGGAGGATATACATCCATAGCTCCCAACGACTGAGCCAAGTACATACCCTGGGGGAATTTGCAATGGATATGAGCACTATTGAGACAAAGAGGTGTATTTGTGGGAGGGTGCCTCATACCAAGGAGAGCTGTTGAAAATGAGTGTGACTATTGAAATGGCAGTCTCATTCCTCTAGATATTTTCTAACATCAGTGGTGGGAAGAGAACTGTTTTTGCAGTCTGAGCAGCATAGAGAGCATTGCCCCAAGCCAGACAGGAGGGCAGATGCCCAGGCTTAGCCCACCCAAAATGGAGAGCTTCTAATATTGCTTGTTTGAGTGGGTGAGACTAGTTCCAGATGAGCTCCTAGTTTTTACAGAACTAAAATATTTGCAAAAATATCTTTAATGAACTGAAAATGTTAATTTGAAAGTCTACTCTGTGGAAAGAGTGAGGCTCACAGAGGGAAGGAAATGACACACGGTTTGCTGACTGGCAGGAGGCTGGTTTCAATCCTGTCTCCACGGAGCCTCAGGGCCAGTCAGAAGCCTTGAGCCAGGCAGGACCTCCCAGAGCAAGCTTTGTCACAGGACGCAAGCAAGGCCCAAGACTCCTATTTCCAGACTGAGATAACACACACACCCCTCCAAGTAAAACCAGTCCCTCTTGCCAAGCTGAACACCTTCATTAACCCAAAAATGTGCTCAGCAGAAGCTGTCTGCACTGCTGTCACCACCAGGTGGTCTTTCACACGGAGGGCAGCAGCAGCAGGTATTGCACAGCTGGGCCAAGGATGAGAGTGATCCCCAAACCAAGGACTTAGGCTGCAGAAATTGTTCTCTGTACCCAGACTTTTACTTCTTCCTTCAGACCTGACCCAGCGCACAGGAGCTTTCCATCCCCCGGCCCACTGAGAGAAGGGGAAAAAAAAAAGGCAATTTTTCTAACTGAAAGAAAATCCATGCCAAGTCCTACAAGCAGCCTTGGCCAAGCACCAGGAAATGTGTAAATTTTCGTGAGCTTGGGCTATTTTGCCAGAAGTCTGCAATGTGTCTGGACATGACTGGTTCCCCTTTGTCAGCCCCAGCCGGACCAACCAGGAAGTTTGTGTGAGAGAAAGAAAGAGAGAGAGAGAGAGAGAGAGAGATAGGTTTTTTCCTGGTAATACAGTGACTCTCCTATGATACCTTTTATTTCTGTAGCAGCAGTCACACTGGTCCCATGCTTCGGGGCCAGAGGGGAGGGGTAAGAGAGCCCTTTCATTCTTCAAAAAGCAAATTTTTGTTGCCATGTTTGCTGATAACCTCAGCACTGCTCTCTTAGCTGCATGGTGGTTATTAGCATGGCTTGTTTCTATAAATACCAGCATTAACTTCTTGTATTCCCCGAGGACCAAGTTAGAAAGAAAAGGGGCATTTGTTTGACTCTTACTTTTTTCTTCTTTAGAAAGAAAAGAAAAGAAAAGAAAAGAAAAGAAAAGAAAAGAAAAGAAAAGAAAAGAAAAGAAAAGAAAAGAAAAGAAAAGAAAAGAAAAGAAAAGAAAAGAAAAGAAAAGAAAAGAAAGAAAGAAAGAAAGAAAGAAAGAAAGAAAGAAAGAAAGAAAGAAAGAAAAGAAAGAAAAGAAGGAAGGAAGGAAGGAAGGAAGGAAGGAAGGAAGGAAGGAAGGAAGG
>JAPSGF010000007.1:26565055-26640055 GCA_035772895.1 Perdix hodgsoniae
TAGGAAGGAAGGAAGGAAGGAAGGAAGGAAGGAAGGAAGGAAGGAAGGAAGGAAGGAAGGAAGGAAGGAAGGAAGGAAGGAGGAAAAGAGCCCAAGTTCCATGTAACACGCCGTTAATTGACTTACCCAGTTATCTCAATGATGGGATGGAAACACATACCTCTGCAAAGTGTCAAGTCCCTGCCTAGCCATCAGCCCTTCCCTCTTGCCTTTGGGCTGGGTGGTGGCAATTACATTCATTTAAATTCTGAGCACTTCACACAACTGCAATAGTACAGTTCTTTGTAGATAAATGCTTAGCAAAATCCCAGTTTTTCTTCCTGCAGGTAGCCATAAACCAAATTGGGGCAGAACCTCCTCTCAGTCATTATGTGAGTGTTTTAACCAGGTGAGGCAAGAAGCAGAGACAGAAGTGAAGCATTTATATGAACGGTTTGAAAACGCAGCTTCATTCTCACTCTGTTCCATTGCTCAGCAGGGTTCAACTCTTCCAAGCATCCTCTGGATAGCAGGGATCACAAGGCTAGCAGGCAGGAGACAGAGAATGCCAGGAGTAAGGGGAGGATTCTGCCCCCACTCAGGAGCAGCCCAGCTGTGGGGAGATGGCTCACTGCCCCTGCTCTACCCCACTGCCTCCTCTTCTTGGCAGCACCAGCCCCTTTCAGCACCAGTAACCTTCATGTACATCCCACATCTTGAGGACACACCTGCAGAGGCAGTGAAGTATGGGCAGAGGAAGTTAAAGAGTGAAAATGCTGTTGTTTTTCACTCTACTGTCTTTAAAACACCGGAAACCATGGCCCTGGGGAGACGGGCAGCCCTAAAGTTTCATACTACTCAAGCACAAAGTGTGAGATGTTCTGATCAGCACACAAATTCCACCACTATCCTGCTGATCCCAGGTCAAAACTAGAGTTTCTGCTTTCAGTGTCCATGACCAGTGTTGCACGGATGGTTTGTGTTCAGCCCAGTCCAGACCCGAGACAAAGCAGCACCAGACTCAAACTCTTCCAAATCCTCCCAGAAGAAATATCCCATTAAACAAGTGCTCCAAATAATTATGTTTAGTTCCAGTGACTTAGATACCCACTTAGCTTCCCCACCAGCCAGCAGAAGACTTCAGTGTAGAATCATAGAATCATAGAATGGTTTGGGTTGGAATGGGCCTTCAAGATCATCTAGTTCTTATCCCCTGCTATAGGCAGGGACACCTCCCTCTAGAACAGGTTGCTCACAGCCCCATCCAGCCTGGTCTGGAATACTTCCAGGGAGGGGACATTCACAGCCTCACTGGGCAACATGCTCCAGTGTCTCAACACTCTCACAGTAAACAATTTCTTCCTAATATCTTGTCTACTTCATCTAGATCAATCAGGAAAGAAAAACAGACTGAGGAAAGACATTCACTGTGTAGATCTTGTTTAACTTCAAGTAAATTGATCTTCACAGCATTTTTTTTTATTTTATATATATATGCAAGAATCTTTCCAGATACAAGTGACGTATACAAAGCACGTTCAAGACAGGCTAACAGACCCAGAAAAAGTAAAATGACTGGATGAACAGATTAAAAGAGTACAAATCACTTATTTTTTCCAATACAAAGTATCCTTGTCATCTCTTTCCACCAGCCCTCCATTAATAAGTACATTCTGTCTAGTTAAAGACATGAACCCCCCCATACCCATTAAAACTGTCTTTCTCTCACTTGTCTGTTCCACCTCAGTTTAAGCAGTCAGGCCACAGAGGCTTCCGTAACAATGGAAATTTTTTTTCAACTCCTGCAAGCCTCTATTGACAGAGAACTGTGTTTGTTCCACTTTCCTGAATATTGCTTTACTTACTAAAGTGCAAAGAAGCAAGATTACTCCTGAATAATCCTGGCTAAGAATCCGCAATGCAACAGATGCAAAAAATCTAGAAACAGCAGCTTTCCAGCCATAACTTGTACACATTGATGGGCTACAGTGATGCCATTTCATGGCACCAATCTACTAATTTCCCCATGATCCAAGGCACTGCCAGGCATTACTATAAGATGACAGACAGTGCTCTTTAATGGCTGAATAAAGCATCAGGTACACACAAGTGCTTAGTTTTAAACAATAACAGTGTTTGTGCATGTGCTTCCACGGGAGAGACTTGGGGGATGTACTTGGTTGTACAGCTCAAACAATGCTGTCGGTTTAAGAAATTATAACAGAGGTTGGATCATGAAATCAAAGGAAGCTTGTGAACAATTTGAAGCAATATCTCCTAACATAATCTAGCAAGCACGCATCAGTTCCACAAAAAGCACTCATCTTTTTGGGAAATGAGAACTCCAAAGCAGCTGCATACAATAGCATGTACTGAAACTGATGGTGCATCCCAACAGAACAGACTCCACAGGGAACCAGGCAGCACCAAAATGCCTTTCAGCCAGCAGGTTCTGCCTCCAGGAAACAGCTTGGTCTTTGCTGCTTGGGAGGCCCCAAGTCGGTTCACTGATACTGAATGATTCTAGATTTCTAGGCCAAACCAGTAGTTCACACTTCATCATCAGTCAGCTAAGCAATGTTATGTGAGGAAGCATATACAGATCAAGATCTCCCATCAAGCCACTCACCTTTTTCCAATGGAAGATTTCACTTTATTTCTTCAAGATTTTTTTTTTTGTTTTTCTTCAGTTTTTTTACTGAATAAATTTTCCTTTTTAAAAGAATTTTCCTTTTTGAAGCACCAAATCTTCATTTTCCCTGGAAGGCCTTAGCTTTCATTGACAAAGAAAGCACTTAAAAACAGAAAGACCTGCCACCATGAACTGAACCACATTGATTGGAAAATATTTCTAATGGATCTTACAAAACCCATCTTTCAGGTGCACCTCTGCCTTTTCTTTTACACAACTGAATTTTCTAACCAGTGCTGGACTCCCTCCATATCTCATCATGTCCCACCATGATACACATAGTGGTTCAGTAAAACCATAGCAATTGTGGTGTATCAGAAGAAAGAAAGGAAGATTAGCATTACAGGAAAAAAAAAAAAATAACAATCAGGCTTTGCTGTCAGTTCTCCTAGTTCCCTAAAAAGTCAATTACTTCCATGTAGAATTTCAGCTCTTCTGAAATTCTTCTTCTGTCACTTTTACAAACATTTTCCCTGTAATAGGGGAGAGATTTATCCCAACTTTAGCAATGCAGTCTCTCATTGCAGCCAGCCTTTCTGGTTGCTTCCTTTGGATGATCTGAATCAAAGCTACCATTCATCCAAGACCCACTCCTGCACGAGACCTGGGCACACTGATCCACCATATACTCATAGGAAAAGGACATAAAAATAAAACAGATGCTATTAGCAGTCAGAGCACGCATCCACTTGCTAACCCCCCTTTCATAGCCTTGTGTATGCCTTGAATCAAAGGGCTTACAAGACAGAATGCTATGAATAAACTCAGTATGAATAAGTATGAATTCTCTGTATGAATAAGGTCTTGGAGTAAGTGTTTAAAAACCCAGTGTCACCCTGAAGACTCCCAACACAGAGGGGAATAGAGGTAGAATAGGAGTGGCCCAGCAGTGCATCAGCCACAGCTTGCGGTCCATCCTGCCAAAGATGATGAGCCAAGATTGCACATCCCAGCTCTGACAAGGTGAGGCTGGGAGAGAAGGCTGCCCTATGGTCTCCATGCTCAAACAGCACTTTCAGCTGGTCCTGGCTCTAGAAAGAAGCTGCTCAACATGAAGAATGACCAACCCCAGGATCCAGCACTGAACAAGTGCTTTAAATGTGCCATTAACTGAAAATCTGAGAACAGAGACAGTGAGGCCACCTGAATGATTTACTTCCAGCCCTCTGCTTCATCTGATCCGTAACTCAGAGTAATTGCATGCAGCACACTCCACAGCACCTACATCTTTTACCAAAAATATTGTTCTTAAGATGTGAGGAATTTTTTGTGTAGCACTTGTCTACAGATTCACCGATAGGCACAACGGAAGTCACGGGAGGAGCATGAAAGCATCAGGACAAGAGTGAACTTTCCCTTTGCAGCTAATGATCTTCCCTTGCAGCCTGCTCTGCAGATAAACACAAGGTGAGGACTTGTGACAGGCCGGCTTATCTCAGAGTCATGCTGCAATGCACATCCAGCAGATCTTCCTCCAAGTCCCCCTGGGTAAAGGACATCAGAAGCAGGGTCCCCCTTTGTGAAAGTCTAGTCAGCTCAATGAACAAATCCCTGCTCACATGGCGATGGCAGCACTTCTTTACAAGTGCCCACAGCCAATACAATATTTGCGTGGTGGAAAAAAGCACAAGCCATGTTGCTGGTTAACTGGCCTATGTCCAGCTCACCTACTAAAATCTTAATGATAAGCCTGACCTACAAGAAAGACTCCAATTCTTCACATCTCAATAATTCTTCACGTGACATACCTAAATCCCTTTGTGGTTCTCCACAAGTCATTATATTCTGCATCTCTATTTGTAAAGTCCTTTCACTCTAGTACCACAGCAAAGAGCCTTCCCCTTCCATGCTTAAACAGCATTATTTACAAATATTGAAATTAAATATGAAATGGCCATGCCTTTGACTCTGTTAGCTTTCTCCTTGACTCTGATCTTCTCCCAGGGCCAGAAATCCTGGAGCCATCCTTGACACTCAAGCTTGCTTTCCTTCTCCTGCCTCCTGTGTCCATAAATCTGCCTGTCATCACCTCCAGATCATTGACAAAGCCCTTTCTTACCTTGACCCTGCTTCTGCTGAAATCTCTATTCAGACCATAATTACTTCCTATCTGGACTAGAGTAAATTCTTTTCTCCTTTTTCATTTTTATTGTCTTTCTAAAACTCCTTAAAGTTTAAGTAATCCAGGCTCCTGCAGACATACTACTCTTCTCCCCTTCCCTTCTCCCAAGCTTCTTCCCTTTCAGAAGGAAGGGACTGCAGGACATGAAGAGAACATTGCAAAACCACCCCTGCCACACTTCCCCTCTGCTTGTTTCCAGATTCATTTTGCACCCCAGGGACCCAATGTTGGTCCACAATACCTTCTCCTACACCTCCTCTTATTACAAGTACCAATTTGTTACAATGTTTATTTTGAATTGTCTTTAAACTTGAAATCAGGGACAAGTTAGGGCAGGGTGAGCCAGGATGTGCATTTGCAGCACAGCAGCCGTCCTGCAAGAGCCGCGCAGAAAGACAACACTACTGCTCCCAACTTACAGTAGTGTAAGGAATGGGCTGCCCCATTTCCCCCATAGGGTAAGCTCTTGTACAGGCAGCTACTGCAGAGGCAGCAAAAGCAAAATTTAATTTAAAAAAATAGACTACACATTCAAAGCTTAGGATCAAAGTCCAGACTGAGAAAGGATGCCCACCATCAACCCTCTGCAGCCAATGGGCAAGCAACAACTCTACGAGCACGAGGCAAACCATGCCCAAAGAGCATCTGAGAATCAATAGGCACATTGTGGGAGCATGCAAGGTGCACAGAAAACAAGTGCAAAATGAATTTCATGGCAGAGGGTCTCTGGGAGAAATGTGAAAGGAGTCCAAAAAACAGTGATTTTCGAGATCAGATCAAGGAGGATATGGAATTGGTGACAACCTGGCACACTCATGGAGGGCTTGGGGACTGTCACAGTCAGCACTGTCCTGCCAATCTGAACTCTGTTCCCTATCTTTTGCAGAGTATAAAAATGATCAGAGGAATTGATCTAGCCCCCCCTTTATGAAAAATGCAAGGATTTTCATATCTTTGGGAGGGGCCACCTGGAGAAGTTTAAATTTAGAAGACCTGACGTAATTGCATTTCTCTCTTTTCTGGCATTCTTAGTTGCTGATTAATGTAGAGTCCCAGCCTCCTGGGCAGCCTGGGGAAATCAACAATGTTAACCCTTAGCAAACGTTTACATTTATGTAAGCAATGACAGTGATGTGGCACACATGACACGTCCTTTTTTCTCCTTCTTCCTTGCATCAACAGGAAAGTTGGTGGTGGCTCCTGGGTGTCACCTCCTCGTCAGAGAGGAGCTGCTTCTATTGCATGGCTGAGGCCACGCAGGGCTGGGGGCTGCCACGGCCCAGCAAACAAGCACACGTACTCCCCTTTCCCATGGCCAGCCCACCAACCCACCAGGGTTAAAGGTGGACAAAAAAAAAAAAATAAAATAAAATAAAACCCAGACCGAAACGCCATTCTTGGCGGAGCTGATTATGACGGCAGTGCCACAAGCGCCGGTGGCACAAAGAGATGCAGTTTGTCCTGCCGCAGCATCTTTCACTCCAGCGGACTCGGCTGCACAGACAAATTGATTTGCAAAGGTTGAGGCTGGCAGCTCAGCCTGCTTTGCATACCGAACGCTCCCTGGCGACACAATAAAAAGTAGCCTGGCAAACAGAGGCACGCAGCGGGAACTGGCCGGTTCAAAGTCCAAAGCCCACACCCCCTCACCCCAGTCTGGTTTGAAAGGTCACCGTGTGTCTGGGAAAATAGTCTCAGGATACGATCCTTTATTAAAGGTCACTATTTTTCAACGGCACTTAACACACACTTGCACACAAATTGAGGCTGGAAAAAAAAAAAAACCTGGGGGCTGCCTCGCATTGTACATTGTGCTCGCAAGATTTATGTCTTGTGGTCACCAGCAGTAAACACACACTGCTTCAGTATTAAAGTTCACATTAATCCAAAGATTTTCAGTCTCCCCATTCTACCCCCCCCCACCCCCCCCCCCCCCCCCCCCCCTCCATTTTAAATCAGCCTCTGTCTTTGCAAGGCAAACAGTGGCAAGCCAGGACTTAAGCTAATCACTTTTGTTTCTCCTTTGCGGCTGCAGTGTTACCTTCCCATGTTTTCATATATTTCTGTTTAGTGCTGGCTTCAGTCTCTAAGTACAGCCCAGCCCGGAGTTTTTGGTCTTTCACACCCTGCCAATGTGGGCTTTTTGCATTAATCCCATCATCTCAACAGCTCATCTGTGTACGACGTACCAAATGTACTGTACTCTGCATTGTAGTACAGATACTGAAAGATACTGTTGAACAGGAAGAAAAAACTGAATCTCACAATCACGCATTACAATGAGAAATATGGTGATTAAAAACAGAAAGTAGAAAGCTTTTTTTGGTCGGACATCTATTTTGTCTTATCCTTATGCAAATATGTTATTAAAGATAAAACAGTAATTCCTGTTTCTCCCCCCACAAGTACAGATATTTTTCTTCTTACTCGCAGAGCCTTAAGAAAACCTGTGCTGACTTAATAGAAAAGCCAATTTTAGCGAAGACACTAAGGTTCCAAATTAATTTGTATAAGAATTGCAAAAACAGTGAATTTCAAATAGGACACACAACACGCAGTGTTTTGGATTTCCATATTGCTACATAATAACTGCATTTTATAAAGCTTTGCCAGTGGTCTTTCCAAGCCACCAAGAGCACATTATTATTTTTTTTTTTTTATTAAAACAGCTGTGAAAATATATGTATGTAACTGTGAAAAATCCCAGGCTGATTGTAATAGCCTAAACAAAACAAAGATGAAAAATAGATTTTGTTTTTAATGCAGACTTGCAAAAAGTTGCATGTTTAACATCACAAGAACTAATTTTGCATGAGCTTCTCTACAACTTTGCCAACAAATACTTTAATCTCTTTGTCCGTTCATCCCACACCTAGTTGGGATGCAACTTATAGGCAAGCTCCTTCGGAACATCTTGGGCACATCTGATCAGTTATCGATTACGCTCTTGTTAGAGCCAGCAGACCACAGACCCAGAGAAAAGGAGCAGCTCCCATGCACGGTGTGGAAAAGCACCAGGCAGAGGAAATGAGAGTACAAGCTAGAAGTGAAACTGCTCGAAACCAAGGATCCTGTGGGCTTTTTTGAGAAGAACTCTCCTGAAAGGGTTCTTCTCAAAAGACCATTGAGCATGCTTAACTAGGGCAGCTTGCAGAGCCTTTTGTTGGAGGATAGAATTGTATACATTATTTTAAAATTATTTTATAATATATATTATCTGCCAGCCTGCTCTTACTTTCCCCCCTTCCTCATTCTCCACTGGACAGAAGATAAAGGGCTCAGGACGGGCTCAGCAGTAGCCTTTTTCCAGAAGATGCCTTTGCAGAGCCCTATCCCTCCCCAGCATCACTGAGTTGTTAAACTCAGATTCTCTTGCACTACATATAGGGTGATCCATTATTTTGGGGAAAAAAAAATTATTTGGAATGCAGAGGTGGAACTGGTGGAGGAACACTGGGAGGTGACAAACGTGAAGATGATGCACGTAGCTGTCCAGCAACATCCCCAAAATTGCTTTTCTAGCCTCAAGAAGGAGCCCCAAAATATAATGATAAACAAGATCCTTGCATTTGCAACAAGACTGCAAGTGCACACGGGACACAGAGCCAGGCTGGTGCTGACTCACCACTGGGTCAGCCTCAAACAGGAGCCATGAGACTTGGGTGCCATACACCATGCAGTAAAGGAACCAAGCACTACGCATTACAGTGCACAGCCCAGATGTAGACTTTCCCAAGGCAACCAGTCTCCTTAACTCTGCCAAAATGATCCCCAAAGAGGGTCCTAATTGTTCCACAAAGGAGAATGTGAAGCAGGGGTGGCTGGTGGCCACCGTATTCACAACCTCATTTGTATCTCTGCAAGTCATGGTTTTAGGACAGCAGAGGATGAAGAGCCCAGGTTCAGGAGGAGATTGGAGATTCGTATACTGGAAGATTAGTTTATCTTCCCTCTGCATGTTCCCTGCCATATTTTTCTGTGTACGTGGCTCACCTCCCCATCAACTGTTGAGAATAGTCTCCATGCTCCTTCAAACACAGAATAGTGACCACAGGTGGGAGCCACACAGAGATGTGTACACACACCAGGAGATGGGATGTCAGGATAGCCATGAGTGGGCCTGTCCCCATACAGGGAACAGCCTTTTAGGGCAGTTTTTGAGGGTTCAGGTTTGGGCTGGTTCATGTGGGAAGAGAAAGGCCCAAGGTTGCCTTGCCAGTATTAGACCAGTGCCACCTCTCATCACAGCCTATAGGAAGCGTTTTGCTGTTTGGGGTATTAAGCCACCAGTGCAAGCAGACAGCATCCACAATCTTGTTTTTCTCCCTCCTGCCCAGCCAGGTGCGTGTTACATCAGTTCTCAACTCTGTCTCAGCCTGAGTCACACCCTAGCTGCCCAAAGAAGAGACCTGCACAGGCACGTGCATCACATTGCTCAAGCTGTGCATGAAGCTCAAGCTCGCAGCAAACAGAACACACCACTACTGAACATTTTGCCTTATTCTCCTGGTGACAGGTGAAGCAGTGAGGGATGCAACAAGGAGGACAAAGTTAGCTGACTGTTAAATGAAGACTGATAAGTGAAGAAGAACCTGTGCAGATTACAGGAGTAGCATCAGATGGAAAACATTATTTCCTTTAAACCTTTGAAATAGTTGGAAAATCTTTGGGAGTTTCATGGAGAAAGAATCACACCAGCACCCATTTATTGCAAGCCCAGCACTTCACAATTTCAGCAGAATTTCATTCAGAATGAAATGCCGTGATAGGTAGCCAATGACACTTCTTCCTTCACAGTAAATAATGCTTTCAATCACAGATGAGCTCTTCACATTCAGTCTAAGATCCCAGTTGGTCACCTGCAGAATCCAGCTTTCGTTTTCTAAGGCAAGCAAGCAAGCAACTCTGAGGAAATCTGAAAAAATTCCATCCTTTGCATGATACTTCATACATCTGCTGGTGGTTTCACCAAAACAAAAAAGGGTTTTTTTCCCCCATGTGACTCCAACCTGAATTTAGACAGAAAAAAATTGGGAAGGGAGAGCTTTTGCCTCGTCTCTGTTGTGGTAGGGTGGTCAGAAAA
The DNA here is from genome assembly GCA_035772895.1 of Perdix hodgsoniae. Taxonomy (NCBI): domain Eukaryota; kingdom Metazoa; phylum Chordata; class Aves; order Galliformes; family Phasianidae; genus Perdix; species Perdix hodgsoniae. The sequence goes on from JAPSGF010000007.1 coordinate 26,574,932, forward strand.
AGGAACTGCTGAGTATTGCTCTGTTCTGCTCAGGTCCTCCCAAGCCAACCACAGCCGCCAGGAGCTTCCCATAGAGCTGTCCACTCGGTACCTGTTTTGCTCATCCTCCCCCCTAAAATAAAGATGATATGCATAGGGGCTTAATGCAAATAAACACACCCATCTGCCAGGGATTTTGATTTAATTTCCAAGAAAAGTAATTTTCTCTTCTGGAAACTGAAAAGGCTGCTTTTGACATTTAGTTCCTATAAGAATTGGTTCCCCAGATTGAGGCCAGTTACTGAGAAAGTTGAGTCTCTCATCTGGCAGCAAATCAAGACCTTGGAATCCTCACTGCACTCTCCTGTTCCTCAGTTTCCTTTCTCTTAAGTGTGGTAGCTGCCTCTTCTTATCCTTACCTATGAAAAATCAATAAGTGCAAATTGCTTTATCATGTTGCACTCTTCTTCTGTTCAAAGATCTCACTTTTGTTATTGTTCAGTGCGTCAGTAATGTGAAGTATCAAGTGTCACATTAAATTAAATTCTGAAAAAGAGGGAACTTTTGGAAATGGAAAAGATTCAAGGATATATTTCCAAATGCTAAGTATCTCAGAGAAAGAAATAGCCCAGCCTAAGAAAAAGGGACTGCCACAAGTAAATCCTCTGCTTCAGGAGTGTGGACATGTACTGGACATGTCACACTGAACTCTGAAACCAGTTTCCACAGTGCTGATATCCTGAGTTTTGGGATGTGCCCATTTTGTCAGGAGGGTGATGGATTTTTCTTCTAATATGTAATATATTTGATTTTATTCACAGATTTGCTGCAGTTTGCATTAGCAGAGGAGCAGCATTGCATGCAGGTGTGATTCTGGGACTAGATCTCCCATATGCTTACAAATTAATCAAAAGAGACAAGTCTAACTGACCAGCCCTACAGGTGAAGACTAGAGAAATTCAAGTGGTACTGCAACTCCTGGGACCTCTGCAGATAATGGTGCTTCAGGATCTTCCTTTGTATTCTCCCTCCCTGCAAATGCTGAACAAGCTGTGACTGTTGCAATAAAACTCTGATACAAGTGACTGAAAGCATACAGTTTTGATTGAAAGCATAGGCTTTTCCCTGTAATTCAAATGCTTCTGGCTTACAAATTTCCAAGTATGAACTTAGGAGGTTTTGCACATCTGTGCTAGTTCTATTCAATAGTAGCAATTCCATTTAAATTAGCAGTAACTACTCACTTGCAAAGCTTTAGGAGTCCAGATCTGAAATTTGTACTCACATTTTCTTGGAGGACAAGGGGTGATGTTTGGGTTTTTTTTTGTTTTTGTTTTTTGTCTTTCTGCCTCTACTTAAACAGTACATTTCTTTATGCCCTTCTTGAATGAATATCAGATGTTGGTATGAACCATCAGAAAGTACTGTCTGCCAGAAAGGCAAACACTATAAATGGCCAAAGGTCTGATTTGGCACAGCAAGCCCTGAAATAATATTTTTAATTTGACATCTTTTTTCAGACATGCTTCTACACTGCAGAAAGAAAATTAATGTCATGCTGTTGGTGCATTTTGCTAGCTTAAGCCTGATGCCAGTCTTGAAAAGGGACAAATGCCTCTAAAGCCAGTGCAAGTCTGAAGTGAAGCCCCCACAGTTGTATGTATCTTGTGTAACACAATTCTAAGTACTGGAGTTCTCAGCAGATGATCTGCTTCCTTAATTGAACCCATAGTTTGCAGCATGCACTCTCTGCCCACAACAGAAGAGGACACCAGCCCATTGCCATTTCCCTCACTAACACAAAGCCTACTGAAAGCTGTAATCTCACCAATATTTTGAAAAAATGATTCACATGGGTTGCTGTTAGATGCTGGCACACACTAATGGTGATTAGGAGCTTATAAAAATGCACTGTCTCATTTCACATACCTGGTTCCCATCTTCTATGCATGCTTGGGAACTCAGCTTTATCCTTGGTGGTGACGATACTGTGATAGAGCAGGAGAGCTTTGTTTAAACACTTAAAGGAAAAAAAAAAAACAACTCAGGGCTTAAAAGCCTTGTTGCTTTTTAAGGGTAAGGCAAGAAGAGCTCTTTTTTGTCAAAAAAAAAAAAAAAAGGAAAAGAAAAAGTCACAAAAGTGACATCAAGTCACTATTTTCCTTACCACAACACAGAAGACCTCAGCCAGCGCAAGCGTTCCCACACTCTTGTCACAGGCTCCTGACCTTCCATGAGCAGATGTCTTTTAGGAACAAGACACCTCTCTGTTCCCAGTATCCTCTGTTAATCTCCCAGTTGTGGGAAATGCTTCTATGACTGCTGATCATGTCAGGGAGGACCAGAGCGGAGCAAATCTTATCAACCTGGGAAGGAGATCAGCCATCACACAACAATAATTTTTGGCCACTATTTCCATAAACAGGGTTTGAACTGGTGACCTCCAGCACACGACTCTCCTCCAAGCCACCTGATTCCCTTCTATAAAGGTTTTATTTTAACTGGTGACTCTGTACATGTCTCAGTCCTTCCTCTCCTTGTCATTTTGTGTCCCAGCATTGACATACGGTTGAACCAATATCCTTCCTCCATTTCCTTTCTTGTTGCTAAATGTCCAGTAGGATTGCATAAAAGCACCCAACAGGAAAGGTCAAGCTGAGTTTCATGCCTGAGATCCGGGATTACATCAAATTCTTAACATTCATTTGGCCTTAACATAAAGCAAGGACTTCCCAGTTTCAGCCTAGTTAAAGCAAAAGCAGCAGAATCATATTCATTTGAAGTCTTACCTTGAAAAAATAGGACACCAGACAATTTCCACATAACATCTTCAGAAGGCAGGCTGAAGCTTAGCCCACATGAGCTGCCTTCGCAGAGACCTGAAGAGCTTCCAAAGGCAAAATTAGGGCTTGTCAAAACTCTCTGAGTTCATAAGGATTCATTTCACTACAGTACTATGGACTAAAGAAATAAGCCTTGAAAATTCTGAACACTTGCAAGTAGATAGAGGTCTGTCTCAGATCCTGAAAACTTTGAATAGAAATCAGCATTGAATAAACAGAATTACAAGCACAAGCTTTTGATGCAAATGTTTAAGGTGAGAACTGACATTAAGGGAGTTAATCAAAATCCATGTAGTAATAAGACTGAACTTATTGATGCGCTTAAGTGGCTCCAAAGTAAATATTAATGAGTTTATCTATACAATTATCTCATGGAATAAGCTGTGTTTCTGGGTTTGGATACTGCATAAAATCTTCCATGGTCATCAGAAAACCTGGATTAAACCCAGGAAATAAACGCAAGTCTTCAACAAATGTCTTACTCTCAGGTAGGTCTTGTTCAAGTGAAATGCTCCCAGGCAAGCTGAACTGTTGGGAAAGAGCGTCAATTTCCAACATTTGAGATTTCAGTGTTTTTTATTTCTTTGTTTCTTTCTTTTTATATTGAGAAGTCGAATATATCTACACCTCTTCTTGACTGAAGTCTCTGCAAAACGTTGGTCACCTGGTGATTCTGAAGTGGAAACATTACTCAGTGTTCTGTCACCAGCACTCATAGAACTTTGTTTCTTTATTTACTTCCCTTTCCCTGCCATCCCCAAGAAACCATTTCCTTCCCAAGCTCTGCTCTTCAGCAAACAAGCTGAGCACTATTATTTAAACTGGACAGACTCCTCATAGGAACTATCAAAGTTTTTAAGATCTCACCTGTACATCACCAGGTTCTCATTAAAATAGCCATCTTGATATTCTTGAGCCCAATAACATTAAGGTCTAATGACATTTTCCTCCTTCCATTAAAAATTAGGTATTAAATGGCCTATGACAAAGACAAATAGCCACTAACATGGATAAAGCCTCTTCTAAGGCTACCAATGATAGCAATGGAATGTGATTTAAGCTGGATTACCACTTCAAGATATACCAGGCAATTAAACAACAGAAAAACCAAGGCCAGCCCCAGGTACAAGTGACAGCAGTAAGCATCTCCAGTCCTCCTAATAGGCTACTCACCGACTTCTTTTTCCCAACACAGCTTCTCACAGTAGGACCATAGGAGCAGCACAGATTGATCCTGAATCTTGTTTCTTGCACCACAAGCATCAGCTGGCTGAACAAAGTAAATACAAGCAAGTTCTGGAGAGAAGAGAAAATTCAGTCTTAGCGCGGAAGACACGGGAGAGAAGAAAGGGAATTGGTAACTATTTCTGTTAACATCAGCTTTCCAGCCATTGTGAGGTCTAATTTTTTTGTCTCTGCCCCACAGGCTGTGCTTTTAAAGCTAAGGGGCTCAGACTGGAAACCCAAAAGGCAGCTATGGTTTTTGGGAGATCAGTTTCCCCTGGGATGAATGAGGCACACATGAACACATCACTACCCGAGATCATGAATGCAACTATTTCTGTCAGAAGAAAATCAGGGTCACTTATCTCCTCCTACAGCTTCCTGGCAGAAGTAGGCATTTTCAAAGTCTGAGTGGTTTTCAGCAGAGTTCAACTAGCTGAAATAGCAAAAGCCTTCAACTTCAGCACTAGGAAAGAGGATGTTACCTGCAGAAAATTTCATTTCTGCAACAAGTTTAAATATTAAGTACTAGAAATACGAGATGTAAGCATCAAATCATAAAATTATGGGACTATAAAATAGGAATATAGAAGCAGAGGTAATGTAACGTTAAGGCTTCAAGAGCAAACTAGATGAAAGGTCTGGGCCCCATCCCCTCTGCAAGCTGTGGGTCTGTCCTTAGAGGAAAATCTTACATGCTCCATGACCTAGGAGGCATTGCATCATCAAAGGGGAGAGCCTAGGAGCAAGTAATGCAAGAGTGATTTTCCCTTATCTTCACTATAGAAGAGATGATCCCTCCCCAGTGTAGAGCAGTTTAAATAATGAAGAATGGGGGAAGAAGATGCATACAACGTGTTTTTAGGGCAGCACACAGCAAGCTCTGCAGTTTGCTTATGCAGCCTCCACAATGATGTTCAAGGACCCCCAAAGCCAGCATAGATGCTAGGTTGTATGGGAATAATGATCCTCATTCTCACCTCCCTATTCTTACTGCTAAAGCTGTATTTCAGTGTAATTACACAAAGATCTAATACCACCTCTGTACCTACAACTACCTTTGTCTTGTAGAGATCCCAGGGACTTGAGTACCTATTCCAAAAAAAAAAATAAAGAGAGGGAAGGAGAGAAATCCTACAGTAACTAAAACCAGGAAAATTAGACTTAAGTGTGTTACATTCAAATGATAATGGGTATATAAAAGAAGGTGTTGTCCACACTATGAATCAGTGTTCAGATGCCCAAACCATCTGGAGATGGAATAACTCTAGCTACAAAGTGGTGCTAGGGCTGTACCTCTAACAATCAGGCATTTCAGTCTTGCTTATGCAAACACTCCCAAGGGAACTGTCAGAAATGGTGAACAGACCTCACCACTGGGAGGGGGCACAGATCACTTGTCAAGTGGCAGAGCCCTGTATTACTCCGGAGTTGAAACAAGGAATAGATATAGTGAAAATGCCCAAGCATCCTATAAATGGTTACTAAAGAACTTATGGTACGCCTCACTTTCAGATGAGCTAAGTGAGCATAATAGTAATTAAGCTACAGACTTTAAAATAAATAAATAAAAATAAAAGGTAGTTTTACCTATTAGTACTAAATTCTCCTCTCTGTTTCTCATCTAAAACACCAGGGAGAGGAACCATAAAGTGTAGGGAAGTCAATAGAACTGCACAGAAAGAGTGTGGCTTTTCCAAACTCAGTCACAGCAGATGCTCATCTTGCCTGATCATTTGCCTTGATGGCTCCCCACCCACGTCCAGCAGACAGTCACAGTTACACACTGTGTAACAGGAGTGATCTGGGTCTGTTTCTCTTAAAAAAAAAAAAAAAAAAAAAAAAACAAGAACAACAAAAAAATCTAATTATAGCTGTGTAAGACAGGGCATCCCCTACTGACTTCACTCTATACCCACCCTGCATAGCAGGTTGTGAAAACACCGGAAAGGCAAGTATAGAAAGAGGTATAGAAAGTAAAGCTGTTAAATCTTTTACACATAAAGACTAGATGGAAAATTAAAAATAAGGACTTTGTGATGAACGTGGGCTGGTGGGATTGAGTGTTCTTAGATAAATAGTTGGTCTAATCATGGACATGCTGAGTGCATCTTTGAAGATCTCCACTCCTCAGCTGGCAGCGATGTGGTTGGGAAGTGAGGAGGACATGATTTTCATGAAGTGCAGGCACAGTTCAGACTTGTCAAAAATTTTCAATTTAAGCTCCCCCCCAACTGATAATTTGTTTTTTGATTAAAAATCCAAGAATGAGGGAAAACTTGGCCCGCTTCGGAATTGGAAAGAAGGTAGAAACTTATAAGGACACTTTTTTATGTAGCCAAATGTATCAGGTTTTACTTATCTGTAAAAATATGTTTGAAATTTAAATGAAAATAATCTCTTTGCAACCAACTCAAGAGGGAATAAACAAATAAGGGATCTATTCTCTCAGCAAGATGATATGCATGGAGTTCCCACTTGAGTCAAAGTGTCCTTTGACTTCAGTAAGGGCCACAAGTACTTCATAGTTCCACTATATGTTGGGAAATTGAAGACAGTGAGTTCCAGTTGCCTAAATAGTGAGTGAAACCATTCCTAGCAAATAAGTAATATCCAACATCCAACCAAAGCCCCATTTTTGGATAGTACTTTTCTTTTCCTGAAGCTGCAATGGTAGCTAGAATGAGGACTACAGAATCCACTAAGATCTTGGTTAGAAGCTTCCCAACACATCACCCATCTTGTGATAAAAATCTTCCTAAGTAGACACTCTCTTTTACCTTCACGCACTATATTTAATTGTGCCTTTGACTAAGAGCAAATCATCTTGCCTCTTAATATCAAGTCTGCTTAAGTTAATCTTGATGTGATATCATGAAATAATATTTACTGCTCTCCAACAATTTATGTAAATAGCTTCCCCTTTTACCTCTGCCCTACAGGATGACAGGCGATTCATTGCTGCTGTTCCACACGCACATCTGTGATCAACGTGCACATGTTTATACCATGCCTCTACAGACCAGATAATGGATCAAACTGGACTGCTAATAAAACATATGTCTTGACAACAAAGATGAAACTCATTTTTCTGTGGGCCTCAGCCCTCCACCTGCTCCACAATTGAAAGATGCTTTTTATGATTATATTTTAGTATTTTGATGTTAAGAAAGAGTAGACCACTCACTGATAGTGAGCTAGCCAAGTAGCTTCCAACAGGCTGAGATACCTCTGTTGCTGACCTGTGCTCAAAATAAACACAGGCATTAACACCACATCACCACCACAGCTTCTACTGCTCCTCTCAAATTTAAGAAGGGTAGTAATTCAGTGCAGAATGGCTGAGATAAAGAGGGAGATAGGAGGAACTGCATACAACTCTACAACTACCTGCAATCACAAAGGACTTGCCAGCAAGGACTTCCAGGACAGATATGAACTGCTTGAGGCCTCAGCCAGCAGCCAAACTTACGCTGTAACGTGGTACAACAAAAGGAAACAAACCACACTACACCATTAGAAATGAGGTTTCTTTAGAAATTCAGACAGGGCAGTTCATCTCTCCCAAGCCAGAGCCCTTCCTCTGCTATAAACAGGCTTTAATCATCTCTGTCCTTGGAGTGTGCCATCATTTTCAGCAAGCATAGCCCTTGAGGACCTCCATGCAAGCCAGAGACCTTCCACTCCAAGTTGCATTTTCTGGACAAGCATTTAAAAGACAAAGCGCGTTGGAGCAGGCTCCTATTGACATATGGGAGGAGTTGCATCAAGGGGATAGCCAAACTCCATTTTATTTATCTTGTGTCATCTACAATAGTTCACATCCTTTGATTCCTTCTTCAGACTGTTCCAAGACATATAAGATTGCTAGAAACCTGAAATTCAGTCTTCACGTAAAGCATACAGTGCAGCTGCTGGAAAGGCAGATTTCCTCTCATTACCCCATCAATACACCACAACTATTTTCTTGTGGAAAATGCTTTCATGGCCATTTATAACTAGTCACCACAAATAAGGATGCCAATTAGTGTCCAGTACGGTGAAGTGTATGATCATAAGAAAGCAAGAAAGGACAGCTGTCCACTAGAAACTCGCCTCAGATTATGTCCTCATTAGTACCAGACCATCCATGCAGCCACCAGATGGTAACAACTTTCAGTCAATGTGACATGTTTTGCAACCACCAAATCCCTTCTCAAAACAGGGCAGGACAAATCTTATCGCCTGAGCACTTGGGCAAGCTGCTGAGTTGAGGCTTGGCAGCAGTTTTAGGCAGGGTTTGTCTGCACTTGTTCAGCCCGGTAGCACCATTAGGGAGTGGGGCAAGCATGCCCAGAGTTAAGGCAGATTTGGAAGGTTCAGACCTTAGTGAGGACGTTGGGGCAATTTGTGTCGCAATGCCCTCCTCAGCAACACAGGCATCATGATGCTGTTTTGTATTCTGCAGAATATTTTCAGGTCTATGGGTGATTATCACTGTGGGTTTGGTTTTTCTCATTTCACAGTAAATCTAGAGCATCTCAACTTCCATACAACTGTTACAGCTTTCCATTCTTCCACTGCATGCAGTGCAGTATAACCGTATGGATGACTCTAACTGGACTGGGAAGACCAGCACTCAGCTCATGCAAAGGCCTTCAGTAAAGCACAGTTACCTCCAGCTGCAGGTTTCTAGTCGTTGTGAATTCCACACAGGATGACTGCTTTACACTGAATATTCCCTCTTCTCAATGATCACAAATTGGAAGAGATCACCCGAAAATGAATTGCTCAGAGCAAGCATTGTCTCCATGAAAAGCTTTGTAATACAGAAAGCACCTTTTTACTGCACTTTGAAGCAAATAGAAGATAAAGTTTTAGAAGAGAATCTGCACTGCATTTGTTTGGTGCATTGGCTTGGTTTTTCCCCTCCCTCTTTTTTTTGTCTGGACTAAACACATTCTTTTCAGGTTCTGACTTCTGATTTCACTGAACTCACTCAGCACTCGCGGAGCTGGAGAAAAATCCATTAATGCCAACAGAAATATTTTCATCAATTTCAAAAATTTGGGATCAGAACCTTAGTGAATAATCTTTTCACAAATACAAGTAGGGAGTTATTGTCATCCCACTACTCAGATACACACACCTGCCTGCTGAACGCACTCTGCATCTACACATAGTTCAATTCTTTATCTCCCAAATCATTTTCTCAGCTACTCAAAACCATATTTTGCAAATTCTAGGACTGAATTAGCTGCACTCACTGTCAGCACAGAGCTCTTCTTTCTAGAGGTTTGGGCAAAAACAACTATGGTGTGGGTACTGACCAGGGCTTAGCCAGTCTAGTCAAGCAACCACACATTTTCTTTCTTCTTCTCAACCAAGTAAATTAAATGGTGATGAAGAAACCATCTGCCTTTTGTACTGGCGCAATTAAAGATGAGTAGTAGGGGATGGCTACCACTGGCAGAGTGCGCAGGTGAGTGAGGTTCCCATCAGACCCCCAAGATCCACCCAAGAAAGGTGTTAGAAAAGGGCAAACATCAGTTTCAAGCAGGTACGTCCTGAACCACAGGGCATCAAGCTCAGATTACCACAGGGATATAGTCTGAAAGGTGCTTCATGAACAAGGATGTCATATACAGCCAAATAATAATTTAATTTAAAATTATTTAAAATAATGCTTCTTTAAAAAAAAAAATTAAAAAGTTCATTTATTTATTTATTTATTGCGTTGCAAAATTAAGAGCACACAGTAAACTACAGTCCCAAGCCCAACAGGAGCTCCTAACATCAGACTGTTAAAGAGGCTGTGCCAGACAACCACACCTCCCTGTCCCACAGAGGCCCGTGAGAACAGCAGGTGGGACCAGGACTCGATTGCTTCAGCACAGAGAAACATCCCAATGCACGCCAGCAGGAAGAATTCCTACAGGCCATCGTCAGTGCCTTTAAGATCATGGGAGACCTCAGGCACTAGCCTTCTGCAATGTACAAAGTATTTCATCTAACAACAGTCTCTGTCCAGCAGACTATGGACAGACGGGCATCTGACTGACACTGACGAGGGCCTGCCCTTGCTTACCCACAGAGCCAGGAACGCTCACAGCAAGCCTCCAGGTGCTTTTTCCTTTCCTACTGAAGACTTTTAAACCTGGAGGTCAGTGGAGAAAAGAACAGTGGGACTGCTTTCCCCAATGTGCTGCTTAATTTTTCAAGTGATTTCTTCCCTCTAATCTGTAAGGATCTTACTCCTTGGTGTGTGACAGAAGTAATTCAACCCTGCTCGCAAGCTAGTCTTTCCTCTGCAAAGACTCAGAACTATGAAAAATTGATTTCAGGGAATTTCTGTGAGGTAGCCTACAGTATTTCTATCAGAAATTGTGTCTGTGGAAGTTAATTCATTTAAAGAATTTGAAATCAACTCTGAATTCAGCTCCAGAGGTGCAGGCTTATTGGTCATGTCACCAGCTCTGCATGTCTCCGTTTTTTCCCTGGAAGAGGGGAAAAACCTGACAGCAGGATTTTTAAGTTAAAATGCAATTTCTTTTGCTCCTCAGCGGGATATGCTGGACTGAAAAAAATCTGAATTATGTCAGAGCACTCCTCCAAAATCTGTCCTGGGACTTGAAAGCAAAGGAGCCTAGGCAGAGCTCCTCAGCCCTCATACCTTTGCCCACAGCAAGACTTGTAATCCTCAGCCCTACAAAGATGCTGCATGGGAGTAAAGTTACACTCATCCCAGTACAGAGCTTGGTCTGAACCAACCCCTCCCCTCGAGTATCCAGCTTTAAACGTACAACTACAGCAGCCACCAGAGCCCCTTCCAGCACCAGCACCCAGCGCAGCCTGACAGACCCTGATGACAGCCTAGGTGAAGCAAGGAGGCAGTCCCCGTGCATGCAAAGCAAATGCTTGGTGCAGGGAGAACTCACCCTGCTGCTGGCATGGAACTGCAAGCCCAGGCAGTGGAAGTGGAAATGGTGCCCAATACGGGAGAAACTCGAGGCCAGGACATTGTCTCACAGCTGCAGGTACCAACTGTACCCCTTACAACTCTGCACTTGGAGGCAGTATTAACAGCAAGAAGCCCACGAGCACGCACACTTCTGAGCTTTGGCACAGCAAGCATTTGCTAAATAAACCTTAATTCTCTCTAAAATGCCAAAGACCTTCACAGAAGCGTTCTGTTAATAGATTATTTGCACCGGCTCTGTGGTTTCAGCAGGTGACATGCTGTAATAAAACTCATTCTCGTGCTGTTTCAAAACTCCTCATCAACACTCACTGCTGCCCTGCGCAAGTTTTACTTGCCATGTTACTGAACAACAAGGGTACTTTCAGTTGCACAAAATGCAAACCACGTCCCTGGGCTGTTCTGCCACCCTCACAGTTAATTACACCCTCAATAGCAGTTGAGCACTGAGTGCAGAGCATCCAAGCTCTCTGGTACCAGCAGAGCTGGTACCAAGCAGTTAATGCCCAGCAACATCCTAAGACTAAGACCCATTGTCTGCTAGAGCTAGCAGCTAAAAAATACTTCCTTTTTTCCTCTGTATGTTATTTTCTACTTTGACACAAACTCGGCATATAAAATGTTAAGCTTGCATAGTCAGTGAGCTAAAAGTGCTCAAAATTACTTCAAATTTCAAACCACCCCAAGAGTTACAACCAGATTCTGCAATCCAACCATCAGTTCGCTACACTCTTCCTCCCTTTGCTTCCAGGGGAACTTTTTTCTTTTGCCTGCCCTACTAAACTTAAAGGCAAAAGCAGTGCCTGCCAAGGAGAAAGAAAAATAAACATGGACCTACTACAAACCAATATTCATGGCTCTTCTAGGATCTGGTTTCAAAGGCCAGATCCCAGCCATTCAATTCTGCTTTCTAGAAGCCATCACTCCCCACTTTCCCAGCCATTCACTTCAGTCTTTGAGAAAATATGCTTTATTTGTGTTTGCCATGCAGAAATCACATTCTAAATGAAGGTCAGTAAGCTTGCTCAGCTTTCTTAAACCAGAACATGAGGAGTGCAGAAGAAAGATACTACCTTTCTGAATAAGAATTATCAGTACATTGAGAAGTACATGACTCTTAATACTGACAGTTTATTTCTGTTGATGTGGGAGGTAGAGGCATACAAAAGCTCTTAATGTTCTTTTTTTTTTTTTTTTTTTTTTTAAGAAAAAAATACAGGTGCAATCCACAAACATAAGATGATATGAAGCTATTGTCTTGGCCGCTTACCACTGCTTACTGAGTGTCCTGCCCAGCAGTGGGAAGGCGTGCAGGGAGAAAAGATGATAGCTGCCATCAGTCTGTCACTGACTGACACAGTCGCTGCAGGAGTGGTACTCAAGGTAAGCCAGGTTGCTATGAGTAACCTCATGATGAGGTTGCTCATCACTAGGTTCTCCCCAGTTGAACTGATTGATGGTCCAGCAGATGGTGTCCAACCCAAAAGGCTGGGCACACCCTAGGCACAAGTTTTGGGGATAGCAAGTAGGGGGACAAGCTCCCCTGTATGGTAGAATCCTGCAGATCTCAGCAATTCCATTTTGGGTTAACATCCCAAGAAAGGATGAGGGAACAGATTCAACCTTATAACACTCATGATCACTCACCACCAGCTTTATCCTTGGTGTGCATTTATTCCCAACCCAATAGAAGAGCAGCTCCTCCTGGGCTGGAAATAGGCACCAGAGCCTTTTCCAAAGCAATTCTGTACATCTACACATACAGATTCCCAGTGCTGAAGGCAACAGGTTCAATCTACCGGTACTGAAATCGAGGAAACTCTTACCATTATCAGTCAATATTAGTGTCTTTAAGATTCACTGCTCAAGCAGCATGGATCTATATGGGGTGGAGTGTTTTACAGAATGTCTAGAAAGGAACATTCATGTGCCAGTTTAACCAGCTAATTTCCTCAAATTTATGATTAATCTTAAGTAACACTGACACACAAAACACTACTTCAGCTCTTTCAGTGTATGGTAGGCATGGTCCAGTCTGAGAAGAGAACTCCTACCTACCCATATTTTGAGTGCATTAAAAATAATCTACAATAAGTATAAATCTGGAGAAATCTGATGGAATGAACTTCAAGGTAATGTGAGGTTATTAAAAATATCTCATAAGAAAACATGTTTCTTGACATAAATCACCCAATTCAACGCAGCACAAAGAAAAAGAGAAGTAATTTGTTAATTTCAGAGTTGGGACCTGAAACTGATCCAAATTTCTCTCCCCTTTTCAAAGGGATAAAAAGCAGTGAACAGATGAGCAGTGGTGTGTGCCTCTGCTCCTGAGGAAAAGAATGAAACATTTGGTCCTTGGCCACCACTGTGCTACTCTGTGTCCCGCATCTTCAGCTATGGCAAGTATGCATATCTCATGTGCTAAACCCAAGGAGTGACACTTTCTCTGCTGAATACTTTACTTCATCTCAGTATCACTTTACAGTCACTATAAATCCAGCAGTTTCCCCTCTCCTTCCCTAATGTTTTATAAACAGTGGAAGATTAGAATATTTTTGGCCCAACAGCCTACATATTCCGTAATAAACGCCACTTGTAACATAGCTTTTTTTTATCGATATTGCTAGACTTCTTAATAGGACTCTAAGATTCTGACTGACAAAACACAATATCCATCATTTTCTGTACTTATTATCACAGTGAGGAACAATGAAGCTGTCCCTTGGCTAGTGCAGGATAACAGAGGTCAGTGACTAGTGATTGAAAACCCACAGGGTCAACTGGTCCCCAGCCTGGCAAGCGTGCAGCCTGCAGCCACTGCCTGGGGTTGCAGTGTGCTGTGTGACAGGGGCCTCGCTGGGACATCTTCTTCTCTGAATGGGACCGGCACCCAAAAGGCCTTGGGGATATGTTTGGGGGAAGAAAAAACAATCAGACTCCAGCCAGGGTATTGCAAGGTTGGCTTGCCTTCAGGAAATGCCTGGTTGTATGCAGCAGCTGTGGTGCGAGTAGTACAACAAATTCACTTACTGAATGACAACAGCTTTATTGGCAAGCCAATTCAATTAAAGCCACTGCAACCAACAAAGTCACAGGCAGCGCTTGCTGCATAACGAATATGGAATCATGCCTACATTTCCCCAAGTGCTCTCAGCCCTCCCTGTCCCTCTGCATGAGAGGAAAAAGGATGAATGAATTAGGCTCAAAGGATGATAATTAATGGCTGGCTGTCACAGAGACATTTTGCCGGCTGGCGGCCACCAGCTCTGTGCTTCAGACCTGGCCCAGCTCCGCCAGGCAGGGCACTACCAACTCCAGCCTCATGTCCATCCACAGGGCCCTATCAATAGGCAGCGATGTGGTCATTTTTCTGCCAAAGGCATCCTTCAGGTTCTGGTTACAGGGAAATCGCATTGGAACTGACATGTGCTTATTATGAAGAAAGTATCCTCAATACTAGACTATAAGCAAAATAAATATTCTTATAAAATATTCATGATCAATCATTTTAGTCTTCTGTAAAATAGATAAAACCTGGATTTTTCCTTTCCACTAGACTTTTGCTTTCTAAAGCTGAATTTCACTACATGCTTCCTCTACATACACATGCATGAGTGATTGCTTTCTGTGGCTGAAATGAGCGAGTCCTTGTGCCCATGGCATGACAGAGCCTGCACTGTTCAGGGCCTGGTCCTGCCCTGCTGTATGACCGAGCCTTCCTCAGGTTCCAGTACAGTCTCTTTCCTGAGCTCAAAGTATCTCGCAGTTCTTCTCAAAGGAACAAATAGAACAGCCACCAGAAGACAAAACTGGTTTCTGGGCCTCTCTGAAATGACATCTCCTCGCAATAGTGCACGCCAGTAAAATTGCCTGGCTACTCACTGTGTCGAAGTGACCAATGTTTCCTGTGCCTCTGGGAGAGGAAATCTGAAGAAAGCATAATTCATTTGGACATTTGTTATGTGACTTGTTGTTGTACATTAAACATTCATATCTTTAAAATAATCGTGCAGCTATTAGCGGTCACAAGATCCCCGTTTCCTGGTTCAGTTCAGAGACTGGGGCACAGGCAAAGCCCCAGCAAAGTGACACCAAACACTTGGAGGGCTGCTTTGAGCAGAAAAAATCTGTTTCATCTGTGTCACACGCCTCACCATTGCAAGATGATACTTCAATATTAATTAAGCAGCAGACTAATGGTGCAGGCTCCAGCGAGACTTGGTGAGATCAGCTGAGGACTTGCAGAAGTCAGGATCGTGCCTTAATGGACAGGCCTCATCCTGAGCCCTCGAGTTATCCCAGCACTGCCGTTGGGTACATGCACAGAGAGGAAGGTCAAAACCAACCCAAAACACCTCGTGTTCCTTTGTGCTGGATCAATATCCCAGGCCAGGATGCCCTCAGCTTCCTCACACTGCAAGGCAGCTCTGCAGCATGCAGGACTGTTGGTCTTTCCTATTGATACCTGGCACTACTGGGAGTGGCTGCATTGCTAACACAAGAGTCCTCATCCTACTCACCATCAGAAACCCTTCTGTAACACCAAGAACCCTCGCATGTGTGGGCCTTGGCTCAGGTGATGGTAGGCTCCTCCAGCCACAGGCTCAAACTTGCTCTGCTAGGGTTGATATCTCAGCCACCATCACTGCTTTTTCTGATGACCCTTCTGTTTGCCAGAAATATCTGTCCACAGGAGCTTCCTGGTACCCCTCTTGTTTGATAGGAACTGCCCAACCCCAGGGAGGGGGGACCCAGCACTAAGCCTTGGAAGGGATTCCTTCTCCCCTCTGTCTCCCGATGCTGCAGCACACTGAAGTCTCTCCACCTAGCCCCAGCACACTGTGCTATGCTGCAAATCTGCTTTCATAAACTATGGGAGATGAGTGTGCAACACCTTGACCAAGCGTTCTCTAACAAATATACGCAATATGCACATGGCTCACTGGAGTTTAAAGGATCCAGGGCCTGGGATGCTGAAGGTTTTCATTGGCAGCATCTGAGAGAGGAATGTACAGGAGGCAATGGCTGAGCTGAAAGTCTGGGATAGGAAGGAGCACAGTGCACACAGGCAGAGGGCGGCATGCCAATGGAAAGTTATTTTTTTCCATTGGGTTCTCACTAGTGCCGAATTATTCTTTAAGACTAAGTCTCCCTTGCTTTCACTTAAACAACAGCTGGAGGTGCAGCCCTCTGCTGCTGTGCTGTAGGCTTGGAGGCGTGGGCCTGGCCACCCATGGTCACTATGGGGCAGGAGCTGGGTGCCTGGGCAGTCAGCTGCAGAGTAATAACATCACTGTAGCTTCGCTGTTACACCAGGAGAGGATGCAGACATGAGGCTGAGAGGTGCATGACTGCAGAGCAACCTAGCAAGAGATAACATATACAGCTGGCAGTTGACTCATTTCCATCAAGCAGGAAAGAAGTGCTGTGAAAAATAGATCCCCTTCCTCAAACCCCCATAAGGCAGTACAGGAAGTGCAGGATGTGCAGTTCTCCCTGCAGTCTCAAGCAACAGAAGGTTGATGACAATACCCCAGTTGTCCACTGGGCACATTGTGTTACCCAGGGAGGTAGGGATGTGCTGATGTCAAAGGCACTGATCTCTCAGGAATGGGGAGCAGCAGAGGCAGCTCCCATGCGCATCACTGCAGCCTGAGCTCATCCTGCTCATCTCCAGGGTGGCAGCAGAGCAGGGGAGCTTGACACTGCCCATAGGGGAAAAAGCAAATGTCAAAAATAAGCCTTGTGAAGGGCACCTTGAGAACATTCACTCAGCCTTGACCAATCCACAAGAACCCCAGCTGGCAGCACCCACTTGTCCCAGCTGTTTGCTGGGCCAAACCCACCACACTGGACAGGCACAGACAGAAGCTGAACAACATGTCAAGGAGTGCCCGATGTGTCAGAGGAGAGCTCATCCATAGCTCATCCCTCAGGGGCCAGGCCTTATCTTGGATTGCTGGTCCCCACCTCACAGAAATGTCTTTGTGACTTTCTGCATCATCACTGCACACCACAGGGAGAAGAACATCCTTCCCTATTTCACAGCTATGAAACCACCACTGCTGCCTGGGACTGGCATGGGAGCACTTCCCCACACAGATGGCTGCCTCTATGGCCAGCGGTTTGGCAGGGAGAAGCTGGGACATCTGATAATGCCTGGGTTAGTGGACAAGTTCCTGGATGTGGGCAGGGTGAGGGTGTGGGCCATGCTGAGAGCATCTTAGAGAAGGAGGGCGGTGAGGCACTTCAACAGGCTGCCCAGAGAAGCTGTGGATGCTGCACCACTGGAGGTGTTGAGGGCCAGGCTGGATGGGGCCCTGGGCAGCCTGATCTAATGCCTAATGCAGTGGTTGGCAATCCTGCATGCAGCAGTGGAGTTGGAACTAAATGGTCTTTGAAATCCTTTCCAACACAAGCCATTTTATGATTCTATGATGCTACCACAACCAGAAGTCTTTAACATTGAAGCAGTATCTGTGGGTGGATGACTGCAGCTTGCCCATTCCATCAGAATGCTGGGCTTTCTCCACTGCTTTATTTTGCACAGAAGTGTTCAATGCCATATGCCTTCTGGCAAAGCCACCCCATGACACCTCATCAGCACAGTGCATAGCTCCATAAATGCCTGCATTAGAGCACAGCATAGAGTGGGTACTGGGCAGGGCTCGATCCCCTGCATCCCAGCTTCTTTTTTTATTTAATGTAAAGTACACACCACAAAAATAAATAAATAAATAAATAAACAAACAAACAAACAAACAAACCACACATAGGCCAACTTCAGAGGTATTCCCCCTAGAAAAATTAAATACTCAGAATGCTTTTTTAAAGTGAATTGGCCCCTTAATTTGCATCCTATAATAAGGATGTTATCGCACTACTTTATGGCTCAGCTCTTTAGTTTCTCTCTCTCAGGGGCTAGATTTTCCCTCATGAGTTCAATATATGCCTCAAACAAATGTGAATTTTAAGATGACCTTCTCCTGTGCTCCCAGCATTACCTTGAAGAGGCTGGGGCTGTCCTGGCCACAACAGGTGCCCAGCTCTAGCTGGGTCATGACCAGTCCTCTCCAACCTCACCATGCAAAGGGTGTCCTCCACTGCTTACATTTGGCTTAATTATAGAACACCGTCACTGGAATATTAAAGTTTAATACACAGGAGAGAATAAGCTAGTCCCGAAAATACATAATTTCCCTGTGCCACCAGCCCTTGTCTCCCCTCTCCTGGTCCAACACTACTCTCCCAGCAGCCCCAAAACTGCATCCGAGACAAGCGAGGCAGGGAGCTGCAGGCAGGGAAGGTTCTGGGGTGGGCCCTGGGCTTGCAAGGTGCCCAAGCACACACACTGTGAGGAGTGGTGCTGTGTAATCACTGCTGCAGTGGGAAGGTGCAGGCAGTACAGGGAGGGCAGGCAGCAACTGTGGCCACAGAGGGAAGAGGCTGCTGGAAGATGCACAGCACAGCCTGGGACAGTAAGTGTGGTGCTGCTGATGTGGGTGGGGAGAGGTAAAAGAATTCACCATGTACTAAAGGTCCATGCAAACCTGTCCACATGGAGGGGTGCTGGGCCTTGCCCATCTAGGGCCAGCAGCCATACCCGGTCCTCCCACCCAGCTGGCAATGGGCACAGGGACCTGCTGCCTTGGTGATGGGCTCTGCTGCCCCAGTGATGGGCTCCTACGCCCCTCCCAGCCCCTCTCATAGTGCATTCACCTCTCCCAGCACCTCGGCAGCTGAGTGCTGCTGAGGCCACACCAGGAGAGGGAAGGTCCAAAGCTATTGTCACTTTCCTGTGCTGTTTAAATTTAAAGGTGCTGTAAAATGTCACAATAACTGGAAAGGCAGTAGCCCTGTTTTTATTAATACCAAGTATTTATTAGCCTCCTCAATTTACAGTACGTTTCTGAAAGCCATCAGTCCATCACATTCTTCAGCACAGGGCTGAGTTGGTTTTCTTGATCAACACAATATGGAATATAGATCTGAATATTAGAAGCCAAATACAACCTTCATTTTGCATGCACATATCCCACCAACGGGAGGCCCGTAATTAATCCTGTATAGCCCTTAGACACATGCATTGGTAGACATTTGAGGAAGGTGGGAGCTTCTGTACATCACCACTGGAAACCCACAGGGTGTCAGCTTCTCCACAGGACCACCATCGGGGCCAGAGCAATCCTGCAGCGTCCCCCTCATTACCAGGATGGTGGCATCCACATGGAAACGCCATCACCCATTCGTGCAGCCTGCATGATGTCCATGTGGCACATGACACATAGTGGCTTCGCAGCATGCCGCTCCTATAACCCACCCTGGTGCCTTGGTGAGGCCATACTGCATCTGTCTGCCTGGCCATCATCTGTTGTGCAGCGCTCCTCGTGACAGGCCAGGTGAAATTACCCTGGAGCCACTACTCCCACCATCTGAGCTTTATCACCACTGAAGATGAAATACAAGTAAGAGCAGCAACAAACAAGCCTCTACCAGATGTGTAACCCTATCCAACAAGATTAAGGAACAAGGGCCACCATTTTGGAGTGGGAGTTTTGAGTGTGTTTTTGTGGGTTTTTTGACAGGTTTTTTTTTTTCTTTCTTTCCCCCCACAATTTCATCCTTCCCAAGCAATAACGTATTGTTTGACCCCTGTAGGAGATGAATATGAGAGGGCGGAGGAAACATGATCAGGGTGCACCTGATGGAAGGCAGCAAGATTTTGTTGACCTGGAGGTGGGATTGGGCATAACACAGACCCAAGCGGTGACCCATCCGCAGCTGCTAGGGGAACTCTATGGGAGAAGAAGCAGAGAGTGAAAAAAGAAGCAAATGAGGTGCTCTTCTAATCAGGAGGGCTGCAGCGTGGCTGCCTGCAGCGTCTTGGTCTGTCACTGGACCACTGTGCAGAGCCATGCCCACCTGCCTGCCACTTGCCCACTTGCTGCTCTGAGCTGCGAGGAGCCCATAACCCATCTATTCCTTGAATCCAAAATGTGCGTTATCATGGAAGCAAAATTTGGGTTACACTTCACAGGAGACTTGAACTTCAATGTGTGTTAGCATCAGGAAAATGGGCTTAGAAATATATTACGGCATGGATAAAATGCCCTCATGTTTGAAAGCAGCTTTTCAAGCCAAAAATAATCAAAGCTAAGTTCCCTATCTCCCTTGCTCACCTCAGCCCTCAGCTATCAGATTGTGCTCTTCTGTGGACTGTTATAAATGCTGAACCTCAGGAAAGCAGACACACTGTTTATGTGTCCCAGCAGCTGCGGGGGCACGTACACAGCTCACAGCTTTCCTTTACCCTGCACACTATGCCCAAGAATGCACATTGCCTTTCCCTGCCCCGCTTTGCCGCTCCCCAGTGTCCTTCCCAGTCCTGCATGGTTCCTTTCAGCAGGACACAATGCCCACAGAAAGAGCCCACCACACCATGCTGCTGCATTGGGGCACAGAGCAGCTGCTCCAACAGTGCCACAAAGCAAGCGCATCACCAGGTTCTGCCTGCACTCAGACAGCACGGAGCTGGAGGGCAGCCCCAGGAGCCGTTCAACACACAGAACCCTGGGGACAGTTGAGCAGCGCCACATGGGAGCTGCGGAGCAGCAGTTGTGGAGCAGCCAGTGCCAGGAGCACAAACTGGGGACGGAGCAGTGCAGTGCAGCTCACAACAAAACAGCAAGAGCAGAACCTAGCACAGAAGAGGCAAAGCTGTGGTGCCTACAGCAATTTTGCCAGGACTGCCTGGCCCAACTCAGACTTAAGTCTGCCAGCTCGGTACTCGGAAAAACCCTGATCCCCAACCCACGGCTGCTTCATTCTCCATTCCCACTCCACAGAACAGTCCTGAGGAGCTACAGCCCATAAATCCCATCCAAGACAGCACAGAAATACACACTTATCTTCTGTTCCACAAAGCACTTGGGAACCAACCAGCGAAGTCCTTGTCTGGGGGCTATGCTTGGGGCAAGGCACACGGGAGAGCTCTGTGGAGTGGTGGCCTGAGGCAAGGCACAGGGAGCAGTGCGGTTGGGGCAGGGCTGGGCTTCACCCGCACCAAATCTGTGGGCTCGGCTGGGGGCTGACTGCCAGCAGTGACACAGCCAAGGAGGTCACAGATCCTGATCCTGTCGACGCCAAAGCACACTGGTTAACAGCAGAAATGTGATAACAGCAGTCGCTATCGGTCTGTCACGCTTGGGCAGCAGCAGAGAGCATGAGGATGGTCACCAGGGCCAGGTGTGAGCCCTGTGGGGATGGAGCACCACTCCTGTGCATGGCGACAGTCATGGTCACTGCCCTTGGCCACTAATGGCAAAGTAAAGAAAGAGCGAACAAAACCTAAAACTCCAACATTTATTATAGTGATTGCCCACCTGCCATGGATCCACACTGTGTTTTGTTTTATTAGTAACTCATAACGTGAGGTGCACTTAATGGGAAATGGAGACACACATGGAGCCGGGTCCTCCAAACAGGGC
Organism: Perdix hodgsoniae; assembly: GCA_035772895.1. Taxonomy (NCBI): domain Eukaryota; kingdom Metazoa; phylum Chordata; class Aves; order Galliformes; family Phasianidae; genus Perdix; species Perdix hodgsoniae. The sequence goes on from JAPSGF010000007.1 coordinate 26,596,426, forward strand.
CAACATATGGGCAGAGTCCTCTCCTCAGGGCCAGAGACCCTGGGCAGCCCTCGACCTTGGTAGGCATTTTTGCTTTTTTGTTCTTAGAAAAAGAAATAAACAAACAAAAACTGAACAAAAGTAGTGTTGTACTCTATTACAAAATATAAATACGACTGTCCTGCAGGCTGGAGGAGCTGGGGGGCGCTGCTGTTGGCGGGACGTCGGGTGCTGCGGGTCACAGCAAGCCACAGGATGGGGACGCCTCCAGACACGTGCACTGCCAGCCGCTGGCCCCGCTTCATCTCCTCTCAAAACTTAAGTGCTCTTGAACTTCCATCCGAAAACTGCCAGGCATCCGAGGCTCCCTGGGCACCACGCCAGCTGGGGGGGTACACCGCACCTGGAGAGCATGGGGACAGAGGAGAGGACAAGTGTGACACGGACCAGAGTGCAACTCCTGCCCCTTATTGTCTTCCCTAAGCAGCGAGGGGTGAAAGCTGCCCCCAGTCCCACACCCCTTGCCAGGACCCTCTGCTCTCTGCTAAGGCTCTAGCCAGACCAAGCCCACCTGCCTCACCATTGATCCCCACACCTTGTTGACCTCCCCCAGCACTGGCACGCATCCCTCCGCGCACCTATCCCCAAGCACTGTACTGCTAGCCCTGCACCACCTGTTGAGATGCACCCAGAGCACTGCCACCATGAGCCCCACACCATTGCATGAGGCGCCACTTCTAGGGGAATCACTTTGATCATGCTTAGGAGCTCAGCCACAGTGCTGTTTCAGGGCTGTGTGGGCAGCCCACCAGCCACATCCCCCCAGTGGGATGGAGCACATAGCTGCACCTCACGAAGGAAAACCTTTCAATAGTTCTGTTTACTCTGAATCCAACCCGTTTCGGTATGACTTGCAGTGGCAGGGGCCAAGCACATCGCAATCACTCAGGGCCAGTGGAGCCCATCCTAGCACAGGGCAGTGGGTGCCGGCGGCTCTACGTTGCACTTGCGGGGCCTGGCTGTGATTCTGCCTGCTGCATCACGCTCCTGCATGGTACTGTGACCTTCCCACACAGCCTCCAAAAACAGTTCTAAGCATTTATGGGGGAAAACATACAACTGGAGCATGAACAAGCTGTAGCAACAGCTGGCATTTCTTTGCTTGCTGTAGAAACTCTGCACTCCAATAAGCCCTGAAACTCATCAGACAGCCACAGCCTCCAAAGCCAAGCAAAATCATGGGATTGCTTATTCCTGTATTTGTTTCCACGCTTGGAAACATAATAAATACGAAACATCTGTAGCCTGAATTCCTGATACTGTTTCAGTGCCTTCATTCTATAAATCACTCAATTTAGAGAATATTAAATACTATTGGCTATGGGTCTGTGCCATAGAGACGCATTCCTCCTCTCCAGCGGATGGGGTCTGAGCTGTGATCGGCAGCAATGGTGCTGTCAAACACTGCTCTCAGGTACAGAGATGCAGAAATCCAGAGGTTCCTGGAGCACAGGCTGCACTGTGCCGGGGCTCTGCACCGCTGGGAAACACTGGCTCTGTGGCTTCAGTTTCAGCATTCAGGCTGCAGCCACGGGGCTGTGCTCCTGGAGAGCTGAGTGCAAACCAAGTGCTGCCCAACACAAGAGCCATCGCCATCAAGGCACGCTTTCCACTCTTCCATGCATGGTACGTGGCCCCATCAAGCCTCTACAGGGCACGCGACTATTGCCTACATGAAAGATAGCACAGAGAAACCTGAGGCTCCCTTGGGCAGCCCCACTCTGGTCTCCCTTCCTCCTGGCTGGGGCTAAAATTGAGCTTTCCTCTTTTAACTCAGAAAAGTGGTCATTTTTCTTTTCATACATGGGTGACACACAACCTTTCCCATCTACACCCCAGCTCCCCCTTTGGAAGGGCAAAATACAGGCAATGAATGATGCCATCACAAGGAGACGACAGAACAACTGGAAAGCTTCACAGAAACCAAATGAAAAAGAAAATAAATAAAATAAATAAATAAATGAATAAATAAATAAAAGCGTTAAATCCAAAGTTACAGTTGGAACAGCGAGAGACAGAACCACAGAGGTGGGCGCTTGGCCACGAGGTGCTGCGCACGCGGCACTTGTAGAACACAGCACAAAGGGTGCTGCGGGCCTGAAACCCGGAGGTTAAGGTCTTAAGGTCCCACAAACCCGCGCTTCTGTTCAAAAAGGCCCAGGGGGGGCCATCCTGCCTGGCCCGGAGCGGCACGAGGGCCCGGAGACCGCCAGAGCGGCCGAGCCACCGCCTGCTGCTGCGGCCCAGGGCTGCGCCTGTGCCGAATGAGGACGCCGAAGCGACAGTGTGTACTTTAAGGTTTTTTTTTTATTTTTTTTTTTCAATAAAAGGACAAAATGGGTGTATGAACAGGATAATGCAGACAACTGCCAAAAAAACACAGACAGTGGTTTTTTCCAATAGAACTTAACAAAGACCAGGAACAAATACAATAAAAAGCCAGGTTGCAATGACCTTTGGTCATCCAAATTAAAAAAAAAAAAAAAAAAATTAAAAAAAATTAAGAAAAAAAATTAAAAAAAATCCCCTCCCCAAAAAAAAAACCCCAAAGAAAAACAAAAGATCAAATTCAGTGCCTCTGTTTTGAACAGAGCACGTACGCAATAATAAATAGTGACTCCCATAGTAAAAGATAAAATTTCAAGTTACGACAAACAGCTTTCATTACAGGAATAGAAAAGGCCAATAACAAAATATTCTGCATTGCCATTTACAAAAAAGTATTGACTCAAGCGGGCTTTCTCTTTAATATGCTTTGCATATGAAATTCTTTCCAATCTAAATATAAAGCACCATTTAGTTTTTGGCAATGAAAAAAACTGCAAAACGTTTTTTTTTTTGTTTGTTTGTTTTTGTGTTTTTTTTTTTAGCTTTTTTTAAGCTTTTTTTTTTTCTTCCTTTCTTTCTTTTACTGCATATGAAGGTAAGATGCTGGAATGTAGGGTGATAGAAGGAGAGGGACATAAAGCACACTACGTAACAAACCAACGTTATCAGCTTGCAGTACTGCATACAGTATGGCAGCAGGAAAAAAAGAACAAAAAGATATGTACAACCCTCTGTGACGGCAGCAGCGTGACATTTCAACAGCTTTCCCCCAAGCAGCCATCATATGGCCTCTGATCTGTACAATGTCACGCTTTTTTGTCTTTTTGAAACATACAAATAATTTGCACTATATTATCCTGCCAAATTAAAAAAATATACTGTGGCAGCCTGTTTTTTTTTTTCCACTACCAAAAAAGGTATGTCGATACCTTTTCAGAGAACAAGCAACAGTTAAAAATACAAGCTTCAATATAAATACTATAGTGCCTACACTAGATGAACATTTAATTCAAATACCATTCTAGAAATACAGAAAAAAGAGACCATAAATGTATTTTAGCATAGGAATCAACATGAGTGTGCATTTTCCTATATTTAAGTACTATATAATCTTAAACCTTTCCCCGATGCATGTTTTGTACAACCTGAAGAGCTGTGTATATCAAAGGCATAGAATCTCCACTACCATTTTAAATGAGTAACAAGTCTGGTACACCACCGAGACAATGAACCCTAAAATACAGTTTCCCCCTAAACATAATGAAGTGTCGGTTTGTTTTTTTTTTTTTCCTTTTTAAAAAAATTTCTTAACATTTATATTTAAAAAAGTTTTGTACAAAAAAAATCTTCGCACTGTAGGAGCGAAAGCGATCATTTCTGTTATGTGATTGTAGAGTCTGTATCCATTCACAGCGCTGCAGTGTTGCGTCCAAGGAGATAAGCTCATTACTCAAGTACATGGCTGGCAATGTTTGTTGGTTTTTGTTTGTTTGTTTTAATTTTTTTTTGTTTTTATGTTTATCAATGAGATTGTGTTCAATTTTTTTTTGTTTTTTCAGCATTCTTGCAACTTTTCCCTTTAAGTATAGACCTGTAAACTGGGAAAATTGTACAGTGCATTTAATTGTCCTATCTGAGCAGTCTTATTTTATACTCAACCTCTGTACCTTCGATTAGAGGAAAGATACAGCCATCTCAGGCAGAGTCAAGTGCTATCTGAATACCAACGGGGCAGGTGCTAGCTTAGTGAGAACACAACAAATCCTCTTCCATGTCAACACAAAGAGCACAAAGAGCATGAAAAAAAAATGAAGTACAACTTTAGGGAGCACAGACATACACTGCTACTCTTTATCTTTTCTCTCTCTCTTTTTTTTTTTAATTCTCCGTTACTTCTCCAGAGCGTCACATTATAGGCAAGACTTAATAGTTCATAGTTAATCACGGTCATATCAATATTAGCTTATACACCTGCTCTAGTTTATATGGCAAACAGTACCACGTTGTGCTGATAAATCACAATTATTTTTCACTCCTCTATCTGTTACACTCGGTGAAGTATTATTGCCAGTCTTCTTTATTTTATTTTTTTTTTTACATGGTACATGAGGTCTTAAAGTTTATAATTCAATTGTCAGCTTGACAACCAAGTGGTTTGGGATTTATTTGTTTTTGTGCCAGAATCAATAAAAGATATTATTAAAAGTAAATATCTTCATAAAACGAATTTCCTTACTTGTGTGTTTAACCACGGTGGAGGGCTCTGCGCATTTCACATTCTATTTAACCATCAGTATGGGGGGGGGTACAAGAGTGGGGCAGGGAGCTCCTATCTCTTTGCACGCTCCAGGAGCGAGGCAGTCTCTACACCAGCACGAAGGGTCGGGACTGGGAGAGAGCAGGCAGAGGGGGGCTGCCGCCGTCAGGGCTGGGGTTGGGGCTGGGATTGGGGCTGGGGCTGCTCCTCCTCATACGTCCCCACGTCCCCACGTCCTCGCTCCTCACGCGGGCTCAGCGCCGAGATGAGCTACGAGTGCAGAGGGAGCAGAAAGGAGTCGTCAGCATCGCTCGCAAGAGATCCAAGGCACTCAGATTTTGTGTTTTAAACCAAATGAGAATAGGAATTTACCTCTCAGTTACCGGTGGCGGAGGGCTGGGCTTCAAGTAAAGGCCTGTTCCTAAGCGGTACTCTGTCCAATCGACACGTTTTATTCTTTTAAGACAGAAATCTAGCTAACGTGACGCCTCTTCAGTGCTATCGGTCCTGTCCGCAGAAGGTTACCCAGAGCGCGCATTCCTTCACACGTCACAAAACAAAACTGTACATGATATGTATTACAGGATGTATGCAGCATGGTCGGTTCTGTTTGCTCTTGTTTTTGTTTTGTTTTGATTTTCTCTTTTCCTCTTTTTTTTTCTTTTTCTTTTTTTTTTTTTTTTTTTTTTTTTTTTTTTCCCAAACGGAACTGGAAACAGCGACATGTTTGCTCAGCAACTAATCAGGGACAATTTAAAAAATAGCCATAACATACCATACATGCTGTCTAATTCAAAATAAAAAATAAAACAAAAACAAAAACATACACAACATGTAAATTATTGCACAAGAGAAAGGCTCAAAGTTTGCGTAAAATGCAATAGTATTGCCCCGATACAGATCATGCATTCAAACGGTGAGAACAAAAAGAAAATAAACAGGTGTGCTGGTGACAAGCACTTTCCAAATTTCCTTAGCTTCCATTAGTTTAATCACAAGGGACTAAAAAACCTCTACAGGGAGCCGGGGCAGGGATGGGGAGTATTAATATACCTCTATTCAGTTTTTATCTCATTATTCAAGACTCGATCACTGTGCCATTTTTTCATGTGTTTCTCCAGGGTACTGTACACGCTAAAAGGCATCTTACAAATCTCGCATTTGTAAACGTCCTTTCCCACCTGACCATGTGTTTTCATGTGCCGAGTGAGCTTGCTACTCTGGGCGCAGGCGTAGTTGCAAAGCTCACACTTATAGGGCCGCTCGCCCGTGTGGCTCCGTCTGTGGACAGTGAGATTACTACAGTTCTTGAAGACTTTCCCACAGTACTCACAAGTGTCGCTGCGTCTGCCCTCTTTTGAGCTGGGCCTGCCAGGGCCCGGGCCACTAATATGCGGGGTGCTCCCTCCACTTCCCGTGCCGCTTCGGCCCGAGATGCCACCATCCAGCTCTCCCGGCGGCGTGGAGAAGCGCAGGCTGCCATTCTCTGATGAGTGCTCAGAGGAGGAGGCGAAGGGCGATTGTCGGGAGTCACCGAAGCTGAGGAAGGGGTCCTTCAGCTGCCGCGAGGCAGCATAGCCAGCCAGCCACTGCGAGTAAACATTTTCAGTGTTGGGCATGGCGGCGGTGGGTAGATCGAACTCCTTCTCCAGCTTGATGCGTTTGGAGAAGGGGCTCAGGGAGCTGGGACTACCTAGCAGCAGCTTTTTGGACAGGCCGCCTGAGGCAGACTCCCCAGGGGAGCAGCCCCGGCCGTTGACCGCCCCGTCGTCAATGCGGTCGGACTCACCAGCCACCGAGTCTTCATCGCAAGTGTCCCTGTGTACCTCGGCCTCGGAGAGGTGGCCCCGTTTGTGCTTCTCCCCCAGCACCTGGTGGAAGGCCTCGCTGAAGTGCTGCATGGAGCTGAGAACCATACCTTGCATGACATCTGGCATCGACCGGCTCTCCTCTCCGGCCCGCGAGTTGTTCTCGTGGTGATGGGCCGCCTCCAGGTTCATCCCGAAGCCATAATCTGGCCTCTCGTTCTCGGTCAAGTCCTCCTCTTCTTCCTCCTCCTCTTCCTCCTCCTCCTCCTCCTCTTCCTCTTCCTCCTCATCTCCATTCTCGGGGATCATGTTGGGGTCATTCTCACTCTTGAACTTGGCCACCACTGACTTGAGGGCACTGCTGGCACTGCCAACCAGGTCGCTGGTGCCGGGCTCAGGGGAGCTGGCAGTGGAGAGCCCATCATCGGACTTCACTGTCATGGGTGAAGACTTGTGCATGTGTGTCTTCATGTGGCGCTTCAGTTTGCTGGCCTGAGTGCAGGCATGGTCGCACAGGTTGCACTTGTAGGGTTTCTCCCCAGTGTGGCTCCTGCGGTGGACCACCAAGTTGCTCTGGAACTTGAAGGTCTTCCCACAGAACTCGCAGGACTTGGACTTCATTGGTGGCTGGGAGGGAGGAGGAGCGGACTGCAGAGGAGGAAGAGGCGGTGTGGCCAGGAACGGGGGTTTGCTGCCAGGCTGGAAGGGCTGCAGCAGCCTTTGCATAGGGCTGGGCCGGCTCGGGGACAGGGGCGGACTGGAGGTGTTGCCGGCCAGCTCCCGCAGCCGCCGGGAGAAATCCATAGCAGGGGGCTCCATCGCCATGGGGTTCAGTCGCAGCACCCTGTCAAAGGCACTAGGGTGATGGGTGGCCAGAGCCATTTCTTCGGCACCCAGGCGCTCTATGCGATGCGGATCCAAGTGGTGCCTCGGGGGAGGGCTAAAGAGGGGCGGCGTGGGTGGGAATCGCCCTTCTCCCAGCCCTGACGCCTCTCTCGAGACCGAGCCAGGTATTCTGAGCAGGTTAAAAGGGTTATTGTCTGCAATGTGAATCCCATGGAGTGGTGGCTGGGAAGGGCACTCTGCACCTAGTCCTGATGGGATACCAACCCGTGGTGTCAGGGGGCTGCCATGCTCGCTTTCTAGGTAGATCCGTAAGCCGTGCGTGTTCTGTGCATGCTGCAAGAGGAACCAGGCGCTGTTGAAAGGTTGTTTACAAGTCGTGCACGTGTAGCTGCTGGGCTCTTCTTTACCTGCAAAACAACACAACAGCAGCGTAAATGTTTAATCACATCCACGCCTGAGCTGTCCTACCACACAAGGCCACAGCCAGCTGGGGAGAAGGGAGCATTCAGGGCTGAAGGAAGCTCCACTCCACTTCCCAGCTCAAAACTGAACTCGGAACTGTGGAATATGGCCTGGACCAGGGACAAAGTGGCAGACAAACAGGGAGTGGGCTGGAGCACTGCAGATGGGCTGAGACTGGTTAACGGCATGGCAGCAGGGAGCGAGCACACTGTTACACGGTCATTTCTTTTGGGAGATAACATGGGCATTACAAAGGAGCAACCAACTAATAAATAATTAAACAAAAAGCAAGCTAATAATGGCAGAAGAAAGCAGCCCCTGATGATATTAAAAAGCAAGGGAAATTAATAACTTTTTGAGGGCATAAGAGAAGAGCGGTGGGAGATAGGGAGACAATGAGCATGTTCCCATCAGTCCTGGTAAGTTTGTGCATAAGCAACTTCCATCTCTGTATGCAATTGTTGCTCAATGCTGGTAACCTGCAACTAGAGCTAAGATGAGCACAAAAATTAATTTCCAGTCCTGCCTAGCAGTTCTATAGAGTTGCTATTTCAGTGATTTAAAAAAAAAAAATTTTTTTTTAAACACCCCTGAGATTTGCCAAGTACAAATAACAAAAATACCCCGGGGTCTTCCCAAGCAAGCTGTGCCCAGGGGACTCCCAGCTCCAGCCAAACCACTGCAGGTAAATCTCAGCATGAGACAATGTGAGAGTTACCCAAATAAGGTTTAACATAACTGCCTAGCGTGAAGAAATGGGAATTAAAGAGAGAAAAAAAAAAAAACAGGTATGGGAAGAAAACATAATTTTATCGATAACCGTCTTGTTTCCCATCTCAGTTGAGGAGAACAGCTTCATCCAGGTGCCATACAGTGAACTGAATGGTGAGATGGGAACAGCAGGGAGGCAACCAGCAGCACCACCAGCAGAGAAATGCTGCAGCCACCCGCTTCCTCCATCATTACACGTTTGGCCTGACAATCTGAATTGGGTGAGTAAAACACACCTTGGTCATCTCCAGCAGGCGTTTAACACTTTAAGCCACTTTAAAAGCTCTTGGAATAATATTTGACATCTCGTCCTTCAACTGCAGCCAGCATTCAGATAAAATGCACTGCAGTGCTTGCTATGCACCAGGCATGCGAGTGCAGATAAATACTTAAATCTGTTGAAATTAGAGCAAAATTCAATTGGGCTTCCACATTCACTCTGCTCATTTGTGAGCTCAGGAAAAAAAATAATTAAAATAAAAATAAAAATCCAAACATGAAAATTTCATCTTCCTTTGCTGTAACAAAGTGGAAGTTTTTACCAACACACTATAAGTCACACATCATGGCCATAGTGCACTGACAAAGTAAGGCTACCTTGTTTCTCTATTTTATGTATTAGCACAGAGAAAATAGCATTTTACCTTATAATGAGGATACAACATACAGTGCTCACTATCACATTTTAGTATTCCCATCAACTAGATATTCCAGATCATAAGGGCAGCTAGCATAATCATAATGTCAATGAGAAGGGCTGTTATGACTGAGACTAAAGATTACATGGAAAAAGCTGCTTTGAAACTAGTAATTATTACCAGTCCACTAATAGCAAATGATGCATTACAGTTTCACCATATAATCTGTATTTCACTCAGCTCCTGCCAGTACAGCCTTATTATATTACTGTGCTCACAAATTCTAAATTCCTAAACTACAGTCATCAATAAATGTGTTACTTGCCATAATTTGCAAAATTACTTTGTTCAAAACATCTTCGACTGTTATAAAGACTAGAATTGATTTCCTGCATGGTAAAATTAGGGCTACATTGATTTAGTGGAGTGTAAAATGTAATATTATTCTTCATTTGCTTTCCTGAAAAACAAGTTTTTAATTTGCTGTCCGTGTTTAGTAATCAAGACAATAATTTAAATTTAAAATAATGTTTATGTACAAAACCTCCCTAATCTCAAACAACCGACCATTTTTGAAAGAGTGTCATAAGGCTGGGCAATAAAAGGAAGCAGTGAAATGGTTAAAATCTGTGGTTTGCCTCCACCTCCTACTTTGAAGAGACTCAATTTCTAATTTGTCTATTAGTGCTTGATTAATTACGGAGGCTATGGACTGACCACCTTAACAAAGGCCTTGCCAATTGGTAAGAATTATGGCAATTGGTCATTCATTAGTAGCAAGCAGAGCCATAAGCAATACAGAGGGTTTGAAAGAGTCTTACCTCCCCTTTATCCCAACCCATCATGCCTGGTTGTGCTCCTGTAGTAGCCCAGGCTAGAAGGGATCTAGTGGATGCTTCATTTCATAGCTTGCCTCACCTTCCAGCAGGGCAGTGTGATAGGACAAAACAGCTCTGCATTGCCACTAGGGTTTTCCAGTAATTCTCAAGAGATTTACAGGAGTGTCTCAAACCTGGATATGAAGCAGGATGCCACCACCCCAGCCCATGGCTCCACCTCTGTCCCTTCCCTCCTGTTGTTTGCCTAGTGGTGATCCACTGGAAAGCGCCTTGGTATACACAGTGCCCACATACCGAGGAAGCACACAGAAAACATGGCACATTAAGTTTACATTAAAAAAAAGCTTGAGCCCCTCCCAGTCCCTCTCCAAAACTTGTTTTTTTCACAGCTTTTCACTCAGTGAGTGGAACGGGTGCTGGCACAGGCTGCCAGAGGAGCTGAGGATGCCCCATCCCCCGAGGTGATCAAGGCAAACAGCAGTTGGGGTTGGGTGGGCTTCAACGTCACTTCAAACTCAAGGTATCCTACGATTCTATGATAATTTTCAGTAGCCCCATGCTTGTGCAGACATCTCCAAACACATGGGCTTACTCCCCATGATACCCCCATGCAAAACTTCATCCTGAGACCACACACCTCCATCCTCCTGCCTATGCCATCAATATCACACAGCACTTACTCCTCCATCTCATGCAGAACCACGTCTAACACCTTGCAAAGTCTATTTCATGTGCATTTATCAACCAAGCTTGTCACTCTGAAGAACGAAATCAGGTTTATTTGACAAGATCTGTATTCCATAAATTTGAGTGGCATGTATTATATTTTAGCCTTAATTCTTTATCAATTGAATCTCATGCCAGCTCCTCAATTATTTTGCCCTGAGTAGATAAGCAAAGATTTACTAGTGGTCTCCCAGTTACTCAGCCACCCGTGGACACTATTTTCCCAGTTTGTAAACTTCATAAAGAACAAGCATTAGTTGCCAACATTTGGGGATTCTTCGGTGCAAGATGTCAGGGCTTTTTCATTTAAAAATATTTATCTCCATTGGATCTCATATAAAAAATCCTCCTCAGCTACTAATGGCATAGAAAAAACATCATCACATGCCTACAATGCACAAATGTAACACTGTGTCTTTCCAGCTCTTCAGCAGAAATATTGATCAAACACCACTACCTTGATGCTCCCTTTGCCTAAACCCAGCTGTGAGCTCTCCAGGAACACCTGTATTTCCAGCATTCTTTTTGGCCAAGGTTGCCTTCTCCTGCCTAGCGAGATCAGGATAAAAGCAGCTTCCAGTTACCATTTACAGTTCTCTGTGTACATTTGTCCTCCCAGCAAATCTTACTGACCATTTCCTTCACCTCTTGGGAACTGGCCCCAGGCCCCGTGGGCAGCACAGAAGCATGGTGCAGCCCCATTCCCCCTTTGCTTTTTGTGGTGGCATCAGTGCCAAGGATCTGGCTTGCAGGCTTGCACAAAACCCTCAGAATCACAGGAAGCCATGTCTTGGATATCATGCACAACTCCTGAACAAATACACCCCACCCCTCTTTTTCTCAACCCTATAAAGACTATACTGGGACACCCTGTGGCAAACAGGAATGCATGGCCACTAAGAGCTAGACAGAAACCCAGTGGGTCTTGCCAATGACTGCTCACCCATGACCACAGATTTACTCCTGTTGAGCACCCCAGCCCACAGGCAGCCAGTGGCTACCACACCACATTTCTAAGGAGCACCATGTAATACCTAAAATGCCTCTTGGAACAGATCCTACCTTCCACGGCCCCAACAGAAGTGAATTAAGTTGGAACACATGAGCAACAGATTTAGATTCCGATCTGAAAAACCGTTAACAAATGACTGGAATGGATACTGGCATTTGAGTGCCGTTCAGGGCAGTTGGCACAATTACTTAATAAAGCAGGAAGATATGCCTGCACTCAGCATTCAGAGGTTTCTCTAAATTACAAAAATAACATAGCTGATCCTTCCTGACCACGCTCACAGAGTAACCCACCAAGCTCCCGACACCTGGGCACAACACAAGGCTGTGGCCGTGCCCACAGCACCAGCAGCCGTGCCAGACACGGGCTGGGGAAGGGACCAGCTGGGAGGAGAAGCTGTCAGCTAGATGCCACTGCTGGGAGTGAAACGCATTCTGGAGCAAGGCGCCCAACTCCAACCATTGCCAAGTGAGTAATGGAATAATCTGCATGTGCGAGCCAATGTGTTTTGGAAGAGCTTCCTCCATTTCTCAAAAGTAAGGGTTGGATCCAGAAAAGCTGCTCTCCGGACACACGAGCGCTTTGGAGAAGTGGTAAAACAGCTACACAGCATCACACCTTCAGGTGACCGCCTGGCTCTGCAGACCCTCTGTTTTCTTGTGCTTGCTTCAAGCAACATCCAGAGGTGCAGCCATACTGCAGGTCTGGGTGACTTGAGCACATACCTGAGACCTTTTGCCATCAGACAGAGACCAGAGCACCTGCAGTAAGCACCTCCCTCACTTCTGCTTGCCATGTAAGACAACTCAAGCCAAACCCAGAGACTTCTTCATCCTGCTTTAATGTCAACTAACTGCTTGAATTTTGGACAGATAAGTGTTGAGTTGTTATGCTATTTCAAGGGGGGGAAGAGAAAGAGGAGTTAATTGTTACCACTTGTACTTGATTCAGCTCTCCTCCATCTGGCCTGTCAAATCTCTTTTTTTTTTTTTTTTCATTTTTGGAAATCTGTACTGTTGAAATTCCTTCAACCGAAAGCAAGCGACACGGAGCCGTTGGAACACAGGAAGTTCAGCAGGGACAGGAGATAAGTGGGTCCACTCTTGTCTGCGGTAGCCACTTCTCCCTTCAGCATGACACAAGGGCTGCCTCGTGACTCACCTTTTCCTAGTGGTTGGCACCATCAGCACAAGTGGGAAGCAAACTGACCAGACAGGCTTTTCCTCAGTACCCTCATCCTTCCTCATGGCCCTCCAGGTTACAGAAGGTCTGATATTAATGGTCCATATTAATGAGTTATAAGCAGCTGCTAGTGCTGTTCTTATCAGCAGTGCTGATGTTGTTCCAGTGATTAATAATAACAATAATGATTATTATTATTATTATGGCTGCATTTATGTACTACAGAGGACTTTCTGAACTTCTCTGTTTACTGCTCTCAGCGTTCTTTGTGAATTTTACCATCACGGTTTTCAATAAATGCTGGGGCTGTTCACTTCACTCCTTTAGCACAATGGTTTTAGCCCAAAGCAAGTCGAAATTCACTTCTCAGTCTTAACCGAGATTCGATGATCCTGATTAATGGTCCTGATTAATTAACTTGAATAGAAAAGGAAAAATGCTCCCCAAAGTCTCCAGAAAGCAACACAGTGTGGTTTATGAATTGAGAAGCACTGCTACTGTTGTGCATTTAAAAAATACAGTTCTGCAAAGGAAGCTCACGTTGGCTGTGAACAGGACAGATGCCAGCTCCTGGAACCAATGGAGTTCACACTACAAATCTAAAAGATGTTTTGCTTTGTGGGATCCTCAGTGACTTGCTCTCCCAACTGCCTTCTGCCACAGCTTATCTATCGGTTCATGATAAACACTAAGTAGTCATTACTGAAATGAAATCATACAACTATTTTTTCCTTCCTGAAAAGATTTTTATATAATATAATATAGAATATAAATTCAACTCCCTGAACTTATTTTAGTAAGATTGGCAAAATGTTCTTCACAAGTCTCAACAATGCCATTGTTGCACAGACTACGCTTCTTTTGAAGAAGAACCATGCCAAAACACTATGCCATACTACTAAAGCTATTACCCGAACTCAGAAAGTAACAGCAGTAATAATACCAAAGGTAGAGCCACTTCACCATACTGGTGGATACAATTAAGGGCAGGGTCTCCAGTAATTCATTTCTTTCTCCAAAAGCTGTGTTTTCAGCAGGCAGCATCTCCAGCTGTCGCTCTTGAAAGCCTCCCACCAGCATCACCACTAGGACAGTCAGAGGAAACCAGGTCCACCTACCACAAAGCCTAAAGCTTGTCAGCTGGAAGGAGAATTTATTCAGGCTTAGGGCTGGAAGGGACTGAGCAGGGACCTCACTGGAACCCTGACCTACAGAAGCACCAAAACCCATCCTGACTCCGGGCAAAGCCTCAATCCAGTGACCCACAATTACACATTTACCCAATGGCTGCTGGGGACGACCAAGTTAATAGCCCACTTTTCAAATAAAAGGTAATTATATTGCTACAGAGATATTCCCAATAATTTTATTCACTGATACACATCATATATGATGAATTGTTTCCTTTTCTAATTTCTGTTGGCTCCGTTTTCCTCTTCTTGCTCTCCTCCCTTCCGACAGCCGTATGACTAAGTCTGAATAAAAGGCAGAGAATGCTTCAAAAGTTTCCTTCCAAGAAATGAACACCAAGAAGGCTGTGCTGAGCTGCACAGAGCAGGGCAAGAGAAGAGAGGGTGACAGAAGCTGTGAGGAAGGAGGGATGCAGCCTCCCACCGCTGCCAGTGAGGCACCACACCTCCTCCTCGCCTCTTCTTTGGCTGTCTTTCTATAGCATTTTTTGGCATGCTAAGTCTTCTCTTTCTCTGACAGCTGAGGAGTGCAGGGATAGCTGCAAGGCTGTGCATCTCCAGGAGTGGCCACACTGCATGGGGACGAGAGCAGGCAGCGGCACTGCACTGCAACAACAGATCTATCTGCTCTCAGTGAGTAGGAGTTGCTCCATCAGAGTGACACAGCCCCAGTCACCTACTTGCCACACTGGACTTGCTGCTCAGAGCTGGCCTGTAGTTTAGGTTTAATAAAGGGGATGCGAAGACTCAGCATCATTCCCCTTGAGAGCCCCGTTCCATCATTTCCTTCCTAAAAATGAACTCCTGGCCCTCATTGCCTAGCCTTCCCCTCTGGCTCACTTTCCTCTCATTCTCAAAGCAATGGTGTTTAGCCAGCAGCAAACCATCCTGACAAAGTGAGTCAGGCAAAAGCAGGTCCCCCAAAACAAGCTGTGTGGCTGCAAATCACCAGTTTGGAAGGAAAAGGTTTATTCTGTCCCTCACTAAGTTCAATGTCACCACAGAGTTGCAAGCACAGCAAGTGTTGAGTCGGATACTATCGCATTTTGCTCCATCACTTGCACAAGCACCTATTAATAGAATTAATAAAAATTTTCTCTGCTTTGCAAATAGGACCGAAAGGTGTCGTAAAGTCATCCAGTCTCCTCCAGTTTATTCCATCTCCTCTCCACACATAAGATATCCTTGAAGCTGAAAATGATATAACACTGAGAATATCTAGAATTGGAGGATGTGAGACTTGCAAGGATTGCTACAGCTTTATTGCACTCCCAGGGCAGAGAGAGTATTTACCATACATAGATCATGTCAAGGAATGCAAAAAAGGGCATATGAAAATTTGGGGATTCAAGCTCGGGAGTTTAAATTCATGGAAAGGAAGATAAAGAGCGCTTTTTCTTATTTATAGATTTGCAGATGAAATCCAGCAAGAAGAGCCCTCCCCCAAAAACCCTCCTTTATGTCAGCACGGCTGATTCAATTTCCCAGCTCACAAGGTCTCCTCTGCCCGAGTACTGCCCAACCCCAATAACACATACTCTCCCAAGGTTAAGATCTGTTTCCTTACAATAATGCAGAAAGCTGTTGTTTCAGTAGCGGCGGCGGGAGCCAGCTTTGAAGGACAGGTTAGTACCACACTACATTTAACTGGATTCAGTTCATCTGATTATACAGCGCCTCGGTTTCTGGAATATGTAATCATCTCTTTCTGATGACATTTTAAATATCCAACTAGACAAATAATTGTGGCAATAATTGATAGCTGAGTCAAGCTGGAAGATTATTGATTGGCACAGTACCCACTGAAACAAATGTTCATCTTTCAAACATTACAGTGAGGATGCTTAAATCTAACTTTTGCTGATAAATGATAAAAATGTGATTTACTGATAAAACCACTGGAAGAGAATATGCACTTCAGGATTTGATTACTTTGTGAAATTTTTAGAAGAAAAATTAGGCACCAGGATTTATATTCTATTTTGTGTGAATAATTGCCAAGCTGGGGATGAGGAGGTGAACATAAATACGTGCAAAGCAGACTCCAGGAGTCATTGATTAACCCTTGTACCCCCTGAGCAGCACATACCTGTGCCTGCCTGCCAGCAGCAGGGATGCATGTGGAGTGACCTCAGCTCTGCAGGTCAGCTGTGAGTGCAGGGCAGGCACTGGGATGCCGGGCAGGCAGTTCAGCTCACTGAGGCAGAGCCAAAATGAGGCTTTGCTCTCATTTGCTGCGGTGTAGATCAGGAGCGGTGTCACCAAAATACACAGCGTTGCACTGCCATAAAAGTGCTGTGAATGAGGGGAAGATTGGGTGTATTTGTAAATGGGATTTGCGGCCTTGAAAGGAGGGGTATTGAAGCTGAAATAAAATCTCAGATCTGGTGATGCTGGGGTCTGTTTAAATGTGGTTTTCCTTCTCATCGTGAAAGTCCACCAGCCTCACAGCACTGCCTGTGTATCACAGGGAAAGAAATGGAGAACGTCTGACACCGAGCAGAGCAAGGAGCACAGCATCGCATGCGGGCAAAGGCAAACATGGATTGGCTGCGTTGAAATTAAGGAAAAGCTCCCAAATATTTGATCAGGGAACAAAGACAAATTTCAGAGTAGGAGATGAAAGACGCACTGCCATGATTTGAAAGCGAGCCCTTAGGAGCTGACCAAGCTGCACCAAGTGGATGCTAAACCCATGCACATGTTAGCTAGCTGCAGTGATGCACTGAACACCGATAGTCACCGCATGCAAGGGCTCTCTGATTTACAGAGCCCCAGCAGACTAGGAAACCCCTGGACTCTGCCAATGGTGGTCACTCAGAACCACCCAGAGCCCAGCTTTTGGAACTCAGTTGCTGCCACAGCCCTGGCAGAAAACTACAAGCGTGGCTGCCATGCTTGCACTCACACTGCCACGTTGGAAACAAAACACCAAGGAAAGCTACATTCACCTGACACTATCAATAGCTCCAGCTGCAATGTATTGGGATTTTTTTCCCTGCCAGTTGGCTGGCACAGCCAGTCCACAAAAACAGGATCAGCACTTATCCAATCCTGTGCTGGTGCAGGTCTCCCAAGCAGGGAAGTTCCTTGCAGGGCAACTTGTCGGCGTTGAAACCCCAAGCCTCAATCCCACAGCAGCCTGTGCACACTTTGCATCCGTACCTATGACATTTCCTTCCTTCTTGGTATTCTTTCTTTCTCCCTGTCCCCTTTTTGTGTGTCTGTGGTTGCAGCTGCCTGGATCACAAAGGAAGGGACAGTGCAAGAAAATGCACCCAGAAGTGCAATCCTGTCCATCCCAAAAACATGCCAATATGGGAAAGGTGGACTTGATAAACAAGGTGGTGCTCACTCCATGGTGCCAGATGGGGAGCCAGCAGGCAGGAGGCTGAGCAGAAGAAATGAATGCATCATGCAGGACAAACACTGGTTAGCATGAGCAGCCTAGGCACTCTGAGATGCCTCTGGCCACAGAGGCTTCCTTTGTGCAAACAGAAGCCCCACTGTGTGCAGGACAAGAGGTTTTGGAAGCACTCCCCAGCAAGAGCTGCAATCAACCTTTGCAAGACTCCTCAGTTTGGGACTTCTCACCACATTCCCCAATTTGACCACACACACACGCAGAACAGGGATGTGACTTTTTCTCCAGCTAAAACTCCATCATGGTGCAGGAGAAATGCAAATGGAAAGAAAATCTTTGTTTGTTTTCTTTTGTTTTGTTTTTTGGTTGGTTGGTTGGTTGATTGGTTGTTTTTGTTTTTGTTTTTTTTTTTTGCATATGCCAGCACCAAATAAAATGAGAAACCTCTGTTTTGAATCACAAGAAAAATGGTTCAAGTCCCAGTGACAGCCCAAAGGCAAAATGACAGACCCACGGTCACACAGGGAGCTGGCTGCAGACACACTAGCAAATTAACTCTCAGGAACAGTCTAGCATTGGCAGGGAAATGAATGAGATGATCTAAGAGATATTTTCCACCTCTAATAGGATTTGATGATGATTTTGCATAGTCTTTTGTGCTAGCCTAGCTTTTGATAAAGGCATGGTGTCTCTTTTCAACCCACATGCGAGTGAGAGATTAATAAGTTGCAAACTCGGCCCACTTCTGCTATAAATGGTTCCTGTGCAGAGAGGGGAAAAAAGCCAAGCTACAGCTGATAAAAAACTGAGTGCAGTTAGTGTTTTACACCCAAATCCTCAGCTATTAGGAGATTCAGAAAAGAGACACAATTTCTCCTCCAGCACCCAAAAAGGGTACTGATTTACTAAGCAGTTGAGGCAGTGATGTAAAAGCTCAACTCTTACCCTTCTCCTTGCCAAAAAGCCTGCGGAGGAACAGGGCTGGAAGCAGCATGCCCAACTAGCTCTTAAATAAGTGGAAGCAGAAGAAGGTGGATTTTCCCCAGTGCAGGAGAGTGGGCAGAGCTCTGCAGGTGAGGAAGGCGGCATTGAGATTGGGCTCAGAGTTGTTGCCCAGTCCTGCTCTAATCAGTGCAGGGCAACAGCTGAGGAGCAACCTTGGAGGGTGAAAGGAGAGCGCAGCAATGGCAAGGAACAGAACGAGAATGAGAGTTCTTAAGTTTATGAAACGGGCTGTAGAGAAGCCCATCTTTTTTGCAAGATAAGCATTTTGTTACAGGAAAATGCAATTAAATGTTGTAACTGCCAGCACTTAGATACCAGTATTAGATAGCAATAAAAAACCCTAACCTGGACTGATCCAGAGAATAATCCCCAGTGTAGTCAGCATGGCTGTATGATGACATCCCTTCCATGGGTTGCAGAAAGTTGAGCAACAAGATGCAGGAGCAGGGAGGTAATCATCCCCCTGTACTCAAGCTCTCGTGAGGCTGCACACTGAGTACCGTGTTCAGTTTTGGGCCCCTCACTACAAGAAAGACAGGCCCTAGAGCCAGAGAAGGGCAACAAAACTGGAGAGGGGTCTGGAGCACAAGTCTTATGAAAAGCAGCTGAGGGAGCTGGGATTGTTTAGTCTGAAGAAGAGGAGGCTCAGGGGAGACCTCATCGCACTGTACAACTTCCTGAAGGGAGGCTGTGGTGAGGAGGGATTTGGTCTCTTCTCCCAGGCAACAAACAGGACCCAGGGAAATGGCCAGAAGTTGTACCAGAGGAGGTTTAGGTTAGACATAAGGAAGAACTTTTTCTCTCAGACAGTGGCCAGGCACTGGAATGGCTGCCCAAGGAGGTGGTGGAGTTGCCATCCCTGACAGTGTTCAAGAGGCATCTGGATGAGATATGAGCCTATGAGATACGGTTTAGTGCTTGTGGTAGCAATGGTAGTTGGAGGACGGTTGGACTAAATGATCTTGCAGGTCATTTCCAACCAATTCTATGATTCACTCACACAGCACACATCCAGCTGAAGCCTTGGAGACAAAGTGATCCCTTGTGGTCACTCACCAGCAGTGCCAAGCAGTGCAGCCAAGTGCAGCACAGCCCAGAGGTATGGGAGCTGCACACAGATATCAGAGCAGCCATCCTGCCCTGGGCTCCTTCACCACTAACAACATAATGATAAAGAATGTCAACTAAGGATGCAATCCCAATGCTTCCCATCTCTCAGTTTTGGGGTCTGAGCATCTCCAAAGACAAACAACAAAAGAATATGTCCTCCTGTTTTCTCATTTGCAGCTATATCTCACCTCGCTTTTCAAAAAACACAGCCGGCCATTTGTTTGAGGGTAAGAAATTGGGTTCAGGACATTTTTCTTTTTTTTTTTTTAGCAATAACATAATAAAAGATCAATAACATTAATAACACTGAACAACAATATGCTACACTTCATTGTATCTAAGTCTGAAGAGCTCAGCATGCTTTGCAGATGGCCACTAATGGCACAGAAAGAAGCTGGATGGGCGGCAGCTCCATAAGCAGTGTGAAGCCACTCAGTGTGCCTTACCTGTATGGGGCAGGGCTGGAGGTGGCCAGGTAGAGGGTATGTCTGAAATTGCCATCAGGTTCACCTCGCCACTGTTCTGACGTCCTTGGCAATCCAGTTAAGATTTGACAGCATTTAAAGATGACAGTGCTGGAGGTAATGGGACAATGCCATAACAGGATTACAGGAAATGTGAAAGAAAGGACATACGTATGTAATGTCATTTAGGTAATGTCATCTATGAACAGCTTTTGCTTCCATTTTTGCTGACAAAGAAGTCAGTATCACTTATAGAATTCCTTTTAAACTCTGTTACTGCCCTAAATAGTTTCCTCTTTCCTGAGAGAACCCTTGCACACACCAGTACAAATACTTCAGCACTTACTGGCTGGACCCCATGACCAAGGAGTGCAGAGGGTCAGGGCAGGATGTCTTACATATTCCTGAGCCAATGACTGAATTCTTCCCCCCTCACCTCCTCCCAGCACCCTTCCCATCAGCATTCCCTCACAGTCCTGCCACAGCTGCCCTGTCTGCCGTGAGCACAGCTTCCTCCTCGCTCCACTAGAAGTGCTGCTGCGTGCCAAGTGGCTGGCCACAAACAAAGGCGTGTTTGACCAACACTTGCTCCCAAAACAAAACCCTGGCTGGAGAAGGAAGTCCCAACAAGGAGGGGGAGCCGGGTCTGTGGCTGTTTAGGAGCTCCATGACGTGCATTCCTGCCAGACAATGGTGTCTGGCATCTCCATTCTCTGCTCCAAGAAAATCCCCTCTTTAAACCAAGTTTCTGGTGAGGTTTAATAAGAAGGGATGTAACAGGAGTCCCTAGGTTGTGTGTGGACAGACAATGGGTGCTGCTTGTTGGGGACAAAAGCCACTGTGTCCAGTGTCAGTCCTGGCAGGAGCAGTCCTGCTCCCGCAGGAGAAGCTGAACTTTTGAGTTCGCAGCTTCTCAAAAGTAAACTTCTGTGGGTAGGTTACTTTCCTATGAACCAAAATAGCCTCCCAAAGGACCTGGGGAAGGATTTCTGGAGCAACAGTTATTGTCAGGAACAGAGAGGCGGCTTTAGGTGGCTAATGGAGAAATACAAAGGGTGCCTATAGGGTCCTTTCTTGCCACCCTTTCCCAGCAATTTACCCATCTGCTCTTTTTATGAGCAAAATGCTTCTTTTGCACTTCTCAGCCTTGCCTTAAATGACTCCTTCCCGAGTCTGGTGAAAGTAACTGTTACAAAGAAGAGGACCTTTTCCCCGTCTATCAGTGAGATATTGGCATGTGAAGCTGGCGATTAAAGGAAACACCCTGCTTGGACAGCTGGCCCCCACCCTGATAAGTACAGTTGAAAACCACAGGGGTTACAGCGCTGTGTGCAAGCCCGACAGCCTTATCCGGTAATAAGCAGACGTGCAAATCTTCACCACGTTGAGCAACATGACATCTGTCTGTTTGAGCAGTGTGTGGAACGACAGCGGGGCTGGGGAGCAGCAATCCAGATGAGCGGGATGGTGTGAGGACAGGAATGGTGGTCACAGGACAGCGGGACCCAGTATCACTTTCTAGTGTGTTTTAACCCCAAAATGGCGGTAGTCATCACATGGACTTCTGGATTGTACGGTTAACAGCTCAACACATCAAAATTTCCTCTCTAAAGCAAGGGAAGCCACAAATGATGGACAGGGCAGGACGTGGACAGCAGCAGAATGCCCTGTGGTCACCGAGCTGCTGGCAAGGATCTGGGCAGCTTCTGCTCTCCAATTTCCCCCAGCCAAAGCCACAGGCTGGTTTCCCCAGCCAGCACAGTAGTCTGCATCCCCAGATGCCAGACACAGCACCTCTGGCTTCCTTTCAAATAGAAATGCTTCTTTCCTTCAGAAAAAGCATTGGTGGTATTTCCTTCTATGGGTTTACTGCAGACTTCCTGCAGGCTTTGGTGGGCGCAAGACCACATCGTCTGTCTGTCTGTCCGTCCAGGCATACGTTACTAATGGAGCACACTCATGATAAACACAGATACATTAAAATTCCTCACAAAGCCGTAACATTTGGCTCTCCAACAGCACTTTCCAGATGGCAACGAACCAAGCCCCTAAAGAGCCTTCCCCCGTTGGAGGTGTTCGTCAACAGCCCCCTTCAGCAATTAGCAATGGAGAAATCAGGTGCAGTAGCCCCACTCCTTCTCCCTAATCCCAGCCCCATGCACCAGCACCAGGTAAGTGAAAAAAAGCTCTGAGGTTTTCCTAAGGTTATTAATCATCTTGGCACCAAGTCTGCTTGTTGCATATTTCTCAGTGTACAGGCAAGGAGCACACCACCAGCCTGGCTGCAAAGCACAGAACACCACCAGCTCCTTGGCATCACGAATTCATGGCAGCTCCATTCTGTAGACAGCAGGGCTGTGACCATCTTCAGAAAAGAAGATCAACTCCAGAGCTTTCTGGACTTTTCTTCTAACACAGATAAGTATGTGCATGTTTGAAGAGCATATTTCTATGCGTTACATTTCTACACTAGAGAAATGCTCACACACTGCTGCTTTCAGGCATCACTGGAGTAAAAGTACACAGATAGCAGAGCCGAGATGTCCATCCCCTTGTGGTACATCAACAGCTGCCAATCCCCACTCACTGCAGTAGATGTGGATGGCAGGATGAAATCAGCTGTGGGGGAACACACACAGTGGGTGTGCAGCCTGTGTTTTAAGCAGCTGCACACTCTACCTTCATTTCCCATCTTTCCTAAAGCTGAGCGCTTAAAACCCCACCCAGCTGGCATCTCCCTGCAGTCCCTACAGCTGTCACCAGAGATGAAGTTTTGCTAAAACACGTGCAGGTGAAATTTCAGGAATGGGACAACTCCTGTTAGAGCAGAATCTGAAAAACAGGGTGAATGCCCCGTTATCTGACCAGGCACCTTGCTGCGAGTGCAGCATCCACCCAGTGATACAGACCTGCTGGGTGAGCAGAGACGCTCAATGCCAGGCACTGTGTGGGCAGTGCCACCAAGTTAATGAGACAGAACCAAAACGGGGATTTGTTCCTTACCAGGAGCAGTGAGGATAGCTGCAGCCACAGGAACAGCTGAGCTGGCCTTGTGCTTCTGGTGCTGCTGATGGGAAACAAGACCCACACAGTGGACTGCCACATCACTCTACCCAATGGAAAAGGCTGCTGCAGCACCAGCTTCTGAACTCAAAATCTTGGAAGACAGAACTGAGGCACATGTGACGTATTTATAAATTATATAACACCTTTTAATTTTTAAATGTAAATACCGTTAGACAGAAATTCTACCGCAATTTTCATTCTTCCTTTGACTGTGGGATTCATACTCTTCTTTCCCTGAAGAAAAACAAGCCCTAAAAAACACATTAATGTTGTGCTGAAGCCTACTTTTCTGAAACTGTCAGAGGTACAGCACCAGTTGTTAGGAGGGCACACTTTCCTTCCCCTTTCCCTCTTCAGCTCTGATGATGAGGAGGACACCAGGAGGGCTGCAGTAATCAGTTCTCCAGTTTCACAGTCTTACAAACTTTTTCCAAGCCCGTAATCTTATAAATAAGTCTGCAATAAGACATGCAACTGTTAGCAGTGTATTGAAATACCAGGCTTTCTCTGCCAGGATTGGGCATGCACCAAACCCCGTCTCAACAGCCTCTCCTTTCCAACAGCAGTACTCAATCTCTTTAAATAACTTTCATGAAACCTCTCATCTTCTCTTAGCAGAGCCTCAAGCCCTCATTAGCTTTGCGGCTCTGGAATTAATTCCCTTGCTTTAATGAACACACCTGTAGGTGACACCACTCCGTAGCACCCTATGGCATGACAATCAGATGCTGTGGCAACAGTTCCGATGCCATAGATAGCATTTTAATTTGAAATATACAATAAACATGTAACAAGTTTTGTCTTAAGACGCAGAAGAAAATTATGGGAGCACCTATTCAGAAAGGGTTTGTACCATGCAAAGCCAGCAGGACTCTGCTGAAGCTGATGAGTTATACCAATTATGTAAATCCAGCACAACAGGGCTCTGTCCAAGGAAAGTCCAGAGAATACGAGGTCAGAAAGTCTTCAGCCTCATGGGGGAAAAAGTTGTAATGACATTCTGCCTATGGAAGGAAACTCCAGCCTTGCAGAACACAAAGAAGTGTGAACCCTCCTTGTGTATATATGACCTGAAATGCGACTGAAGTCACACTTTCAGGTTCCTGGAGCTCAGAGTGCCAGTAGTATCCTGTAACCCACAGCATCAAGAGTAGAACCTTTAAGAAAACCTGCAGAAAGCAGTAGCAGCCCAGATCTGCAGACATGCAGACTAACTGGGGAAACAGGCAGAAGACGACTCACACATTACTCACACATTACACCCAGCCTGAACACTACCACCTGGCCCAGCACTGCTCCCACAAAAGCCAGCACCAGGCTTCCAGCTCTCCATTTCTCCTCTCGAGCGGTGACCCATGTTTTCCTGAGCAGGGACCCCAGGCAGGGCCACCAGATCCCACCCGCTGCCGGGTGGCTCACAGCCAGGCAGTGCAGGCAGAGCTGCTGTGCCCACACTGGTGAAATGTATGTGAGCTGTAAAGACTACACCTCAGAAAGCCTGGAAATGTGACAGCTTTTTGTGTTGTAATAATGCAATTCAAAAGACCATCGGAATTGTATAAATATTTGTACAGACACTTATCGCTGCGGCAGTCAGATACTCAGTCCCTCTAAATCAGCTGATCTGCTTGAAGTCCTCGCCTCACTCTGCAAAAGCCTGCACAACAAAATCATGCAGGACCACCGGCGTGATCTATAGAGTGTAACATAAAGCCTCTGTTTGTATTAAAAGTCTCTCCATCCTCCGCCACCGCTGCTTTTTGGGAGGCTGTCAGCAAAATGCAGTGAAAAGGGGAATTGGATTTCCAGCTGACTAAAAGAACGTGGGCAGGAAGAGCAGTTTAGCCATCGAATTAATTAATTATTATTAGCACAACGAATGCTTGCTAGGTAATGTTTGTACTTCGCTGCTGTAATTAAATATTCTCCCTCATGCAGTTCTCAGCCATCAGAAATTAGTCTTACAGTCCAGATCCGCGGTTGTTTTTTTTAAATCAGAAAATATATTCAGGCTGAATTTTCCATTTTCCGCTGGCACAGAAAAGCAGGAGAAGGCCCCTTCGTATTCGTGCCTGCGGCCCTGCCGACACAATCAGGTGTGCTCCTGCAGCGTCAGGCGGATGGAGCTCTCACATGAGGACATTCTGGCACAGGTGCTGCTCAAGGCACGGAGCAAACCTCAGCTCTGACTTCAGCCCTGCGTGGAGCTGCCTCACGGCATGCTGATGCCACAGCCGTGCTCCATGGCGATCTTGTGGATGAGGCCAATGGGCAAGTACCCAGGCAGGCACTAGAGGCTGCAGCATCCACCTCCTACCAGGGCTTCTCACTGATACTTGTGCACTGCTCTGCACCTCGTTTGAGGCCCGTTGGCCTCAGCGAACTGCTGACAGAAAAAGGGCCTGTCCGTTTGGGGTTTGGTTTCATCTTCTCTTTACCCTCAGATGGACACATGCAATCACTCCACTTTGTCATCACAATCCATAGCTGATTTAGCTAACGCTCCATTCCAGCAGGAAGCATCTTAACTCTGAAGAGCTGATGATTGCCCCAGCAATCAGTTGTTCAAATAGTTGAAAATTAAGACTATTGCACACAAAGTAAATTAAGTAATTTTCTACCCTCCTAGGGTCTTTCGAGTCTATCAGATTTCCCCCAACTGGTGTGTCATGCTGCCTCATTACTATAAAGAAAATACAGCTCCATGAGTCCCTTAAGTGGACTCCTCTTAAAGACTTTGGAAAAACCAAATCTGAGCAAACACAGACCCTGCTGCAGTCCAAGTGAAGAGCAGGGGCCATTCACGGAGCATGGCTATATGTGCTCCTATGCTCAACTCACCCTCCGTAAGCTGCACAGCCCCAGAAAGGGTTTAGGAAGATGTTCTCTCTCGTGTCAATTTTCTCATAGCTGTGATTGCTCTGATTTTGTTTGCAATTATATCAGCAGAAGTAAACATGAGGAAAGATACCCTTCAGTACAAGAGAACGGCAATCTGATCCCAAAGCAGGCACCAGTTCAGCATCCTCCACACAGCAGTCTTATCTTTCAATCTTGTTCCTAAAAAGAAGCCAGCCTTTAGGCTGTGACTGATCCTTTTTAAACAAGCATTTTGAACTCACTGCCTTGCTATCAGAGGCACACACAACAATCCCACAGCTCCTAGACGGGGCTGCACAACTTTGTACCACCCACTGAAACCCTTCCACCTTGCCTTGGACAACTGTGGGAGATTTTATTCTCAAGCCCAAACATGCTGCGATGACTCCAAGCATTTGGAAACCTAGAGCCAAGGAGTAAGAACTCAGCGTTACGGCAGCAGCTGCTGGAGCTGCATGTTCTGCTCAGCCTTTCCTTGTAACCTTGTTTTCACCACTTCTAAGATCGGAATTGTTTTTCTTTGCAGCAGCAACTCTCCCTGGTCAATCTTAGGCCAGAGGTGAGCTTTTGTAAGCCATGTAGGAAAAAAAAAAATCAGTCACTTATTTTCAAATAAAAAAAGACTGAGGGCTTTTTTTAAGACACTTAATCACAAGTCAGCATACAATGGAGCAAGCAGCCGTCCTGAATCCCCATGCAAATCAAGCCCTTCAAGAACAGGTGTTCTAGAGACTGGTGGGGAACAAGATAGGAAAAGAAAGCAAATGTAACAGTGAAATATTTCCATGCATGCTGCAAAGCACGTTCAGTAAGTGCTCTGGGCTGCGTTTTATAGCAGGTGGCAGACAGCCCTTGAGAGGCGGAGGTCCAGCAGGACACAGTGCACATCTCACCTGAGTGATGGAGGAACCGGAGCTCTAGGGCATCACCAACTTAGGACTTTCTAGTAAAGTCTTGTTTGTTCAGCAGTGCTGACCACCAGCACCCAGAGGGCGAGAGCAGTTACTGGGAACTCCAGCCCAGAAAAGCGTACCTATGCATGCTCTGTGCACACCTTCTGACCTGCCAATTGCTCTGGCTTGTGTGAGCACAGGCCACAGCATCCCCTCCTGCTCCTCCGAGCTCTGTCTGTTCTCACGTCTCACCTTGATTTCATCCACTGGTGAAGCCACACTCAGAAGAACATCTCAAGCAGGCTTGGAAATCTCCTGCCTGGATAGGGGAACTTCACCTGAACAGTTTCCACAGCTAGAAAAATCCCTGCCTTTCATCTCTCCAGCCACTTTGCATCAGCACAGGAACACCACTGCCTGAACCAGCAATAGTGTTTGTGCCCAAAGGAGATGCCCTGGTTTGCCCCATGTACCATGGCTGGATGCAGCGCAACGGAGGGTTTGTGTGCATTCTGATGAGATGCTTTGCAAGGGAAACTAAGTGGAAGGTTGCACCCTGAAGCATTCAGACATGCTCCAAGCCTTGCTACCAGTGCAGCACCCAGAGCAGCAACCAATTGTGCTGGCAGCCTTCAACGGATTTGGTGCGGACACGTGGTCCATGCCACCAGGTGATGGTGAGGCACAAGCAGAGCTGCCTAGTTAGCCACTGCCATTGCACTTGCTGATCAACACAGTATCTTGTGGGGATAATCCCAGGCATGCAGAAGGCCATAAGATGAAACCCTGGTACAAGCAAAGCCCAAGCAGCAAAGCTGCACACTGGAAAAAGACTGAGGAGAGGAATATTACTACTCCTGAGCCAGCCAACTTGTTCCCAGAAGGTCTGTGGTCACCTGCGCACTGTTCTTGCCTCAGTCATGCCTTGTCTGGGAACAAGGATTTGCCTGGACCAAGTCAGCAAAGGTGGATTTGAAAATAAAACCTGCCCTGAGCCAGGCTCCCCAGCATTCTCAAGAAGCCCTCCAGCACCAGATGGCCAACTCGGTATGAGAACACCACACAGGCAGGAACCTTCCTCGTATTACCCCTTATCTGTCTTTCCATCTTGATAAAAATCAGTCTATGACCACCTGCTCCTTTTCATAATATTTTCTTTCAAAATCAGGCTCACTCTGTTCTCTGCATCCCAGAACAAGTTGTAGCACCGGCTTGGCTGAAAGGCCTCCCACCACATTCGGGTTGATATTTTGCTTGGAAATCAGGGTGTTCGGGAGCCACAAAACCCTGAGATGTTTCTGGTCCTTTCCTAACTGAGCCTGTTGTTCTCAGGCACCATCAACTGGAGGAATGTTCCCTCTCTCTCTTGACAATAAATTATTTGGAAATGTTTACACAGAGGATTAAATCTACATCTGGGCTGGAGAGTATGGCTTGCTCCCAGCTTCTGCTCACCCTCACCGTGGATCAGGAGCCTACCAAGCTGCTTTCCACAGTGACTTACCATGTCCCTGCCGCTCTGGCAGCCCTGACTGGGACTGGCAGCACACAGACACAGCCTGCAGGCAAAAACTGGCAGCTGCCAGGCTGGGGAAATCACCCATCAGGTGCATGAGCAAGTGGGTTTGGCTTCAGCTGGACAAACATCTCTTGCCTGTGCACTCACACAAGGCTCTCTGCGCAGCGCCTGCGCAGGCTCACACAACCCCTTATCTCCCCATCAGGGCTTGTAAGGGGTGGTTGCTCCTCCTCCCCGTGCTGCACTTCTCCCTGCGCAAACACTCTTCTCACCTTCTGGCCTGGTGCACAGGATCAGTTCGTGAAGCTCCTAACTCTACCAGGCACGGAGCTTGTGGCTGCCTGCCATAGGAAGGGGCAGCTACAGATGTGGAGCTCACAGCTAGAGCCGTGCCCAGATCGCACCAACGGGCAGCACTGAGACACGGCTGCAGCATGGGGCAGGACAGAGCTCACCGGGGAGGGCACCACTGGGAGCATCAAGCCCCCCAGAGGCACGGTGGCATGATCTGGCACGGTGGCAAGAGCCAGTGAGACCATCTGTGGTTGCTTGTGTTCTTCTCACTCTGCCCCAAGAGCTCCCAGTCTGCACTGAGCCCCAGGTGGCTGGAGGAGAGCAAGGTGACAAGGAAATGGCTTGGAGGCTTTGTTCTCTGTGCCCTTGGCCCCAGCCCAAGCAGCTGCCGGGTCGTGCTAATGACCTTTGCTTTAGCATAAAGCCATGTTTTCTCTACTGCAAGCAGTGTTCTCCTGCAGTGCCTGCCAAGGGGAAAACGCTGGGCACCAACAACATGAGTGTCCCCACTTCCCTCTCAAAAACACTTAGTAGGGCTCCGTTTCTCTGTCGGCAGGCTCCAATAACATTTTAAGTGCCAAGATTTATACGCAGACTGTTATAAATGTATTCCATTATAGCCTTTGTAAAACTACATTTCAACCTAAACATTCAATTAATGTAATTAAATTGCTACCTGACGGTATTATCTAATTTAACTCCGGATCTGTGCTATTGAAAAGCATGTGTCTTTTAGCACTCCGACTGGCAAGACATGTGATAAACAGACCTATAAACATGTTGGCTCAACTGAGCTGTTTAAAAATAAATTAGCAAACTATAAAAATAAACAGTAACATACATATGTACTCAATTATGAACTAAGTCTAATTTTTGTTCTGAAATACTGTCTTTGACCTTAGTCATAAACAAGCACCATTAAAAAAACATAATATCTCAACAGACAGAAGGGCAAGGATTAAATGCTCATTGAGCACCACAGAATGCAAAATAAGGGATGAAAAGAAAGAAGAAAAGAAAGAAAAGGGAGGGGAAAATAGCACACCCTTTATTAAACACAAAACCTACATCAACTGGAAGCGTTTAAGTTGATGAAAGCTCCTCACGTCGGAGCCAAAGAAGTCGAAACCCAGCGAAGGACTTTGGCTGCTTCAGGTGGCTCCGAGCCACATGCATTTCAGGGTGAACAGCCCCTCTGGGCACTGCATGCCCATCCCAGGGATGCTGGTGTCTGTCTCGGTGCTGTCCCACAGAGCTCCACAGGTTAAAACCCCACAGTGAGGCTCAGAGCAGCCTGGAACACACAGGTGAAATGAAAAGACATCCCTGTGCCACACCAGAGCAGAGGGGGATGTCCAACCCAGCTGATTCTTACGGCTGAGGAGTGCTGCTCCGTGTGTTTTCCCCAGTAGTCCCGTGTTTCCAGAAGACAAGAGCAAGGCACCACCACACAAGTGCCAGCACAACTGCACTTCCTACAGGAAGGAAGGTGAAAAGGAAGGAAAGGAGGGTGGAAAGCTGGAGCACCGCCGGCACGTTTCTCATTTCTGTGAATTTCTGTGATTTAGGATTTCTGTGGGGCTCAGGCTCTGTGGCTCAGTGTTCCTGCCTGTGTGAGTACAGGCAGCATGTGGAGCCATGCACACACGCAGAACTCACCAGAAACACCAAACCCATGTTTCATATACAAAAGCACACATTCATTGTGCAAAACCAATTTGAGAGTTGGGCTACTAACAGCCTTACATGCATACAAAATATCAGCAACTCATGCTCGTGGAAAACACGGCAAGGAAGGTCGGTGGGTACAAGGGCCTGGGAGGAAGGCTTCCTCCCCACTGCACAGCAGTGAGTGACAGAGACCCAGAGTGCAGTCGATAACATGATGCATTCTGACAGCACCCAAATGAGAAGGCCTGTCCCCATTTGCATGGGGTGTAACTGCAAGGGTATCCATGAGACCGGCACAGCATGGCTTCTTCTAAACGACCTCATCGTTATCAGAAGTGGGATGCTGGAGAGCACAATAAACTCCCCCATGCAATGGGAAGAGAGGAGGATGGAAATCAAGGTGGGCTGCCCTGGCTCTGGGTTATTGGGAAAGCCCCAGTGGGCCATGACCAGCCTCTTCCAAGGACATCTAGCTTCTCCAAGATGGAAAGCATCTGATCTGTGCCCACCAGCACCACTGCAGCATCTCAGGGCCACCCAAGAGCCTCCAAAGTATTTGCTGGTTACCATGCTTTTCTATTTTCCTTTTTTTATATACTTCTGTGCACAAATGTCAGCTGTTCCCTTAAGCAACATCTGGATGCTGCTGCTCCCGAGCCATCTCCCAGCCTGCAGCTCGCCTTGCTCCCCGAGGACGCATTCTTTGATTACAATTAAAGTAACGTGCCTGCTCAAAAATGAAATGCCATTTTCTGACCATCCTTCCTGCTCTATCACCAACAGAATACTCAGAGGTGCTACTCATGCAGACATGAAGTGCTAATAACTACCTGGTAACATGGCTCATCATGCTAATATTTTTGTTCTGATTCTGACAGTTCTCTTAATGCTTTAAGCAAAACTTCAAGCTAAGAGAGCTCTAATCTGAAAGTGAAGGCTGCAAGAATTGCAGTCTGCACAAGCTGCACACAACGACTCTATTTCCCCATGTGTTGCACTATCACACACACACCTCACAGCCACACTGCTCCCAGGCTGGGCAAACTGCAGATGCTGGAGCACAGAGGCACCTGTAAGAAACAGCAAGCCATCGTTAAATCCCATCTGAGCCTGTGCTGTGTGTACTCAAAGGGCAGGAGCTCTTTGGTCCCCAGCGCTGTCGCAGGCCAGCAAATACCCAGCGGCTTTCAGCATGCACAGAGGGACACTTCCATTTTCCAGCTTTGCAGTTGTTGATTATAACAAGGAAAGAGCGCTAACAAGCCTAGCTGGAGCACACTGCACAGAGGCTAAGAAACACAAGATACTGATGCAATAACCAGCATCACACAACACCTCAGTCCCATTTCAAGCAAATGCGGATGGGCATAACCAGGTGGGAAAACCAGCAATGCTCCAACCCAAATCTGCGTCGACAGAAAAAAGACAGGAGAGCAGAGGAAGGCAATCTGCTACCAACTTTGCTCTTGCAAGAACTCTGTCGGCCAGGCTCAGGACAGGACACTGCTTCCAACTGATCTCTGCTCTGCCCCAGCACGCCTGGTCTCCCCTTTCACTAAAAAGATTGCTCCACAACACCAGTAGCTGCAAGGTCTTTATCTTCAGGGCTGCATCACAAACGTGGGCAGGCTTCACCATCTGCATCTGTCATTTGACAGCCACTGTCACCACGAGTGGTGTCACGAGGTTCTGAGGCTGCCTGCTCTGCACCACCTGCACACCCATGACCGTGGCAAGCAGCTCCGTGAGTCAGGTGACAGAAGCAGGAGATCAAGGCTCCTCTAGCAGCAGCTTTCCGGGCCTTGCTTCTCTTCCTGCGGTCACAGGCTCCCCAACTCCCTCATCTTCACAGGCGAAGCTGGCCTCATCCACCTCCATGTTGACCAAGGGCAGAAGAACAATTGCAGAACAAACCTCTGGGTTCCAAGCTTTCTGTGGCACCCATACAGCATCTGCCATAACCAGGGCTCTTCCGCCATGTCACCTGGTGGTAGCCATGTGCTTCAGCTTCCTGCAGCATTGCACAGGTGCTCCAGGGTCATTAACCAGAGCAAGTTTGCTGCAAGTGAGACCCAAACTAGCCTTGGGCCTTGACCCCAGCTTTGAGTCTCAGTCCTAGAGGTCCCAGCCTCAGGTCTCAGCCCAGCCTTGAGCGTCGCTGTTCTCATGAAATGAAACAAGAAGTACATGAGCGTGTCAGCATAGAAAGGCTTCCAGCACCCTAGGCTGGATGCAAGAAGCACAGATAGCATTTCCAAGAGAGTCTAAATAAGAGGAGGTGGAGTTTTCTGATAAAGAGGATTTCCTTGCTCAAATATCAAAGGATTCTCACAAAGAAAAGGGGGAATTACATCAGTCTGAGGCACACTTTCTCTTTTAAACTCTAACCTTCCATTGTCTGTCTTCTTGACTAGGATTTAAAGGCCCATTGTTTGACCACGTTACATGGTACAATCTAGAGCTGTGGCACCAGGGGCTTCAGCAGCACCAGATCCCCAGGAGGCACTGAGCCAGCACAGGTAGGTCAGTGTTTCCCATCAGCACCCAGAGCGGGGCTCCTGGATGCTTAGCCAATTCCCTGTGCTGGTGGGAAGGTAGATAGATAGGGCTCTGTGGGAGGAGCAGCCCACGGCTTACGTGTGCCCTCAACACCTGCCCACTCTCACCAGTGCTCTCCTGGCCCTGCAGGCAGCAGCCTTACCATCCCAAATGCAAACAAATGGGTGGAGAGCAGGTGGCAGAAGCATAACATATGCCTAAAATGGTTAGAGTGATCTATGAGCTTCTTTGGGTTATAACGTTCCATTAACGTGACATTTATGTGTAGTAATACAACACCGCTCACTTACAAGAACCCATCTCTGCCTGCTCTGTTTTCTTGAGTGCAGTGAACAAAGGAGACTATCAGGAGGGCACTGGTGTGGCACAGACCCCTCCAATGGGGGATGGGTGGGACAGAAGTGGAAGCACTGGATGGAGACACACCAGGTACCACAGCTGCCAGCACAGGAGAAGCAGAGGGACAAGGGAAAGGACTAAAGAGCAGCACATCAGGATCCAAGACATTCGGAGCCACAACCGGGGTCAGACATGACAGCTGATGCAAACGCTGTCCTCTAGCAGCACCCGAAAGCACCCACAGGGCTGTATGGCAGCCGGTGGCATGCTTTGGGGCACCCTTAATGGGCAGGCCAGGCCTGCTAAGCACTTAGTTTTTGTTCTTCTGATTTATAAACCCCACTGAAATGGGCTGTAGGATGGACTGCCTCGTAACTGCAAGCTTTCATTGTTCTTAGCAAATGACTTGTTTGCAGCTTCTGAACTGCCTAATTTATTTTGCCCCTATGTTTTGGTCATTCATCTACTCAGTGCGTAACGGTGCTCTGAATGCTGACACCCGGGAAGCGTCTAAAATGCCGCAACCCTTACACGGCCCCAAGGAGGTGAAAGGACCAAGGGCAACTGCTGATAGTCTTCCTACAACAAGAGAGGGATAATTCATCTCCTCTTTCCTGCAACAGGCACAGCTCTCAGCTCACAGGGTTTGAGTAAAGCACCAACGGAGATGGATCAGGTTGGCATGCTTAGTGTCCTGGGCAAGTAGAGAAGGAAGGAAATCAGGAGCTGGAACCCAGTCCAACACCCAAGTCAACAGAAATTGTTCAGCAGATTCTGGCAGCGCGCTTCATCCTTTAATGTGCACTGGTGAGAAAATGAACAACTGAGGGCACTTCACTTTGCATTTCTTGCAATTGCAGTTGCTGGCTTGCAGCATTTTGGAATAAACGCAGAATCAGCAGGGGCAATTGCTAGCCTCTTGATAAACGTCTAGAAATCTAGAAAAGCCATCACAGCGATAAAACTGAAGACACAGAAAGCATCACCAAAGGGCAGGCAGAACAAAGTAAGAGCTAACTCCCATGAGCAGTTTAAATCCATGTCACCGTATTTTACCTGCATTCTGCATTTTGCATCGCTCAGGTACCTTGGGATAAGTGCACACAACCACAGCCATGACACCAGACAATTATGAATGTGGGAGCCGCAGATTAAGAACATGTTGGAACGCTGACTACACCCAGTGCCAAAAATGTATCTCCCATCTGTAGGACAAAATGGGTGTGGAGCTTCTGATAGAAAGATCACTGCACTTACATAGCACAGAACACGGACCCCTGCTTTTGCTTCTCCCTAGTGAGAAAAACAGCCAGAGAAATTTGCTTGTTCCACCTCTCCATATTTTTTCAGAAGTACAAGAGCCAGATGGGAAAACGAGGTGGAAAACACTGACATCCCTGCTCCACA
Source organism: Perdix hodgsoniae (assembly GCA_035772895.1). Taxonomy (NCBI): domain Eukaryota; kingdom Metazoa; phylum Chordata; class Aves; order Galliformes; family Phasianidae; genus Perdix; species Perdix hodgsoniae. Next base: position 26,631,095 of record JAPSGF010000007.1, read on the forward strand.
CCTTGTGAGGACAAAGCAGGCACCAACGGCTGCTCCGGGTGCTCAGCACAGCCCAGCACTGGTGCTTCCTTCTGAAGACTCCAGTCACACTGTGTGTGGCACTGCATCCTACAGAGCAGCAGACATCTCCACAGAACACAAAGTGCTCCATCCAAGCTCAATTTACAGCTCACTACACTCGAGGATGTGTTTGAGCCACTCTTTGTTGAGGAGTTTTTCCAGGTCTGTTCTGACTCGTCCCCTGCACGGTTTTGCAGCACTTCGCTCAGACACCAACTTAGTTTCTTTTTCTCCATCTTAAGGGAAGAGACACAGAGATGAACCACTGCCTACAAGGGTGCACGCACAGACTTCTGGTCCCACTGTGCTTCCCCCCCTCCTGCCCTCCTCAACACTTCGCCACGTGGGTCAGACAGTAGAGCCAACCTGGTTCCCAAGTCCTAAAATATCCACAGTCCTGTCCTGCACACTATCCTTCCCTCTCCAAGCAGTCACCCAGGTACTCTCATTACAACCATTGTTCCACGAAGGTTAATAAATACTTCCTGGGATGAGTAAGGGCTCTGCAATCTGACCCCAACATAGCAGAAACAATTGCTGACGGCCAAATCTCCATGCCTGCGTTGCGCTGAATGCTGTATACTCTGTGTGCAGAACACAGCACTACAATAAATTTGAACACGTGCAAATAAGGTGTTGGCCCCACTTCTGGCCTCTAGTTTTTATGTCTGCATCGCTGCGATCACTCTGAAATTTAGCAGATTCTGACAGCTCCTGGCAAATACACTATGAAGTTATTCCGAAACAATGGCTAAATAAATAAATAAATAATAAAAAATGCATATACAAACAATGAAATCAACGATGTCGTTCCCTCCAAGTATAACATTTAGAAAAAATAATTACGGGTTTTTGTTAATTTAAGGAAGTGCTTCCCCTTTTTCTCCATCAGACACAAGGTGTGAATTATGCAAACGCCATTTGAATGTGACTGCATTATTTACATACCCTAGCTCTAACAACTAATGCAAATTCAAGAGTCGGGAAATCAAAAACTCGGTTTCCAAGAGCTTCTTCGAAAGAGCAGCAAGGCCTTCCCAGCCTCACAAGCACCACACTGGGGGCACTGGGCAGGACACAGCCCCTCCTGGATCCCAGAAGCACAAAAACAACTCAGGCAAGGGTGCTGGCAGTGATGACGCCCATCTCCTTGTGATTAGGCCTATGAAACATCATCCACACGTGCAGGAGAAGTGCACCAATAGATGTGCCCAGAGATCTGTACAAAACCACAGATCTGCACAGAGCCAGCCAGACAAAGCCCTGAAGAAGACAATGCAGGCAGGCAACTAGTTGTCAGCTGAAGCTGCCACACTGTTGTGCAATCATTCATAATTCAAACCCAAAAGCCATTATGTGAGGTACATTTTACAGTTAGTGCAGATTTTCCATTTAGTTTTGAAACAGAAAATTCAAGGGGAAAAGCTGCTTGGAAATAAAAGGAAAGACGTTCAGATGGTGGTGCAGTGACCAAAAGTTTTCTGAATTTCTCTTTACTTTTTGCCACCACAGCTGTCGCTGAACTCACTCAGGTGATTCCACCAAATCACACTTCCAGCGAACCTGCCACCTACCCCTACAGCCTCTGCCTTCCTGCTGCCTTCTGAGGTGCAAGGTGCTTCAGGACATTGTGAGGCACTGCTGGGCCACTGGGCAGAAGCTTCCACCAGTAATGTGTCACACAGAAATCCAAACAGGAAACTCCCCTACATGCCTCTCTGTCCTTAAAAGGAGGTGTCAAATGGCCCTGAAGTATGCAAATCAATACCAAGATCTATGGGGAAAAATGATGCTTACTTACGCCAGTCATGGAACTAAAATAAAATATAAGCCAATAGAAAGTCCAAGAGGATCGATGTGGGAATTACCATTTCAAATTTTTGTTTTTTTCTGCTAGTTCCACCACACTGACTCAAGGCACGGTGCACAGCACTGCATCACCTGCTCCAAGAAGCCCACCACCCCATCAGCATTGGGGTGAGTGTTGGTCTCATGCCTCCCTTCAGAAGGGCTGAGTGCCAGCTGCCCAGGAACACTATCAGCCCGCTAAAGAGAAAATCTCTCCTGACATTAGAAGCCTTGCCAACTACTGGACAGCCAGCCCCTATCCTTCCCTTCTTCAAGGAGGTTATTGAAGATGCAGGTTTGGAGCAGATTCAGCTGCACCTTGCTCTTGTGAGGCATCTTTGATCCCTATCAATCTAGCTGTAGAGACAAACGTAGACAATATTTGATCTTAAGAGCAAACATAAGAACATCCTTCAAGGAAAGAATGTCAGGGAGATGCTGCCTGCTGCAAAATCTGCTTTTGCGATTAAGGCAATCACATCTCCAACCAATTCCTGGATGTACAGTCCACAAGCCCCAGCCTTCCCACTTCATCAAGCTCTGCTGTTGGCCACACGACATCCCATAGAGAAGATCCACCGATGCCCTCCCACCCACAGAAGGCACTAGGCTCACGCTGGAGGCCCACCACGCTTCCACCTGCTCTGCTTCCAGGGCACTTCTGCAAAATCTTCCTGTAAGCCCGCTACATTAAGCCGAAAATCAACAACCAAATTGTGCCTAGTAACCGACTAAATGGATTGTACCAACCAGATGATAGGTAAATAATATTTATCCAAAGCTCTGCCCCGAGGACATCGCACTGAGACCAGCAGGGAAGGGGTGCAGGGTGCTCCGTGTGCGCACACCGGTTACTCTCAGCACTGTCACAGTGACCATTCTGGCTGGATGTTCCTACATTTTGCTGGGAACACCAGTGCGCGTGGTTCCTTCGTGTTTTACCTGCCTAACCCCCAAACTGCTACCTGCATGGAGCTCCTCGAAAGCATGGGGAAGGGAGGAAAATCAGCAAGCTCCTGATTCTCGTAGTTCCAGATTACACTTCCGCAGCAGCTGCTCCTTTTGTCTACTTCTAGTAAAGCCAAACCAGACTAAAATTTAATTTAATCTGCTGTAAACCCAAGTGCCAGGCACTTAGATGGCAGCTGAAAGCATCACTCTCAGATAACTGAGTGACACTGGCTAATAATAGGCTCTGCATTAGGGAAGATGACATTTTGTGTAACCAAAGAGGAACCAATGCCTTGAACAGCCTGGGCTGCCCAGCCCCACTCCCATCCCCAGCCCTGCCCTGGGAAGGGATGCTCCTGGGACATGACTGGTCCAGTCCAACCCTTCTCTTTTCCCACTCCCTCCCACCAGGGCCGCAGCCTTCAGCCTCCTCCCAGCATGCCAGTGTGCCTCAGTGCACAGCTGCCTGCACGTGCAGTTGTCTCCAAATGGTTTTTCACAGGTCAAAGTTCCACAGGCAGCAAGATCAAGTGCTATTTTTAGGTGGGATAAGGTCACAGTGCTTTTAGAGACAGAGAGGTGTACAATAAACTCTATCGATCAGTCTTGGGACCTAGCACTCCAGAGAGACATGCGGATTGAAACAAAAATTGCCTGACTGTTTTCTCTGTAGGACCGGCAGGTAAAAGCTTGTTGGGCTCCATCTCTTCCAGGAGATAAAACAAGCCAGAAGTCGCGTGCCGACTGCACAGCGCATTGAGACGGATGTGCAGGGGGGAAGGTAAAGCAAGACAGCAAGGTTAATAGAAAAGATGGAAACAGACCAGTGAGCTGTGCAATGCCTGCATTTGGGATGGGACCAGCAGCAAGCCTTTTGCTCAGCACAACTTTCCTCTCGTTGCCTGACTGCAGCTAAGCAGTGCTGTGAGCTCCTACATAGCAGATAGGAAACAGTGTAACATCTCGAGCAGGAGATTATCTGTACAGCAGCTGCACCTTGCAGGAATCACAATGAAACCTGGTCTGAAAGCAGCGTAATAACAGGGATGGAAGGAAAGCAAAACAAAACAAGGCAGCCTGTTCTTTCCAAAACAGATGCTGCCTTTTGAAAAGCTAAGGTGATTTAGGGAATCAGGCTGGAGTTTAGCTTGATTTCTTTACAAAAAGACTCTGAAGGTCCTACCAGCACTTCTGTGATTCCTAGTGTCCATGACCAGAGAACAAAGTTTGGGATAAACCGATTGCATTAAACAAGGATAGAATTACTTGCGAGCAGAGTACACTGCTGCAGCCACTCATCTTCCTAAATGATCACATGAATGGAGTTTCAGGAGAATAGACGTCTCAACAATTCAAAGCAAACCTGTGTTTAGAATCGCTGCCTTCCCCACATTTAGGGCATTTCCTGGGCACCAGCTCACATCTGCTCAGGCTCCTTGCTGACCACAGATAGACCATAGGGCCCACCCGCCTCTCTTCACACCTACACAGCACTGGCTGCTGGCACAGGATGCTGGGGAGACAGCACAGAGTGGCCCTGTCCCACCATGGGGCTCCTGTGGGGACACTCCACAACTGGAAAGGAAACAAAGAAACAAGTCCCCAAAGTTTTTAATTTTTGTCTCTTCTGTTTCAATTAGCATGCAGCATCTGACGCCGTGGCACAGGGAGCTAAAAATGTGTGCGTGGATATGTCATCCATGAACAAAGTGGCTTGTGTTTGCTCTTTATTATTTAGGAAATGCACATTAATTACTGCAGATTTTCTCCTATACATCTACTGTATCTCAGACAGAATTGCTGAGAAGGGTCTGCAGAACAAAAATGTATGGGGTAATTAAATGGATATTTATAATTAGAACTTAATAATTTGCATCAGGGACAAATGAGCTCTGATTTCAATCTGTAGTGCATTTAGATTAGCCTGAAGATAGTGTAATTTGATGTTTTATAGTCCTCCTCTCAGATTATGAAACAATACAGTGCCTTTAAAGCAACCGTGTCTGTGTCAGGAGTGCGTTAAGAAGCAGCAGCAATGAAAATGTTTGACAACGTGAAAGCAGCCATAAATTACATGGCAACTGTGTAAAAGTCGTGATGAAACAAATAAAGGCTGACCTAGAATGCATCTGATTCATGGCAGCAGTCAAGCTCCCCATGCGCACCTCTGCACTGTGGGCCCCTCCTCGCATGTGACCACCAGCACCTACAGTGCTGCAAATCATCACCACTTGCAGCAGAGATTTTGAGTTGATGTTTCCATTAGTCCAGAGAAGCACCACCTTGCTCTGCCTGTACAGACCATTTGGTAGAGCAAAATTACAGCCCCACTTTGCGTACCATGCCACGTCTGCAGTGGGGTCTCAAGACATGGGCGATCAGACCAAAGCTTACTGGCTCATCTCTTAGACCTATAGCCTTCTTTGGCTTCCAACAGCCCGCACTCAAAAGTGGGCAGTCCCACAGAGCTCACCATACCTCCAAAGATGCGTGGGGTGCATTTCCCAGGGGATGATCAATCGATTCCCTGGGCACACTGCTGAGCCCCAGACCAAGAGACTACATCCCCACAGAGCTCACACATGGGGCAAGAGCTGGAGGGGCATGAGCCCTGCTGGTGTTATGGCAGCTGCAAGAGGAAATACCACAGTCATCAGGTAACGGGGAGCCCTGAGTGCAGGGAAATCCACGTACATGCATAGTCAAGGGCTGGGAAAAGTCCCAGGGTGCCAAGCAGCTGGCAGATTTGCAGTCACACCAATTATGATCTGACATGCAACTCGGAGATCAAGAGGAGAACCGGTTTTGGAAGGGAGGTTTCCAGATCCACAGCACAGGCACACAGCACCTTGGAGCTGTATCCCACAACCTCTTCCCAGCCTTTGTACTTTTCTCCCACAAAGCAGAGTTCAGTGCACTTGCAAGTAATTAACTACAGGGTAAAAATGCAAAGGGGAAAGAAAAGGAAACGCGACTGGGATCTTCAACCTGCCATGCTACAGCTGCTGGGGAGGAGCGGGGCCCTTGGAACCCAGTGCCCACCGCATAGCACATCAAGGCAGTGAACAGCCGTCAAAGTCCTTGCTCCGACAGGAGCAGCCCCGTCAGACAGAGCCTAGTGGTGCTGGCAGTGCTGCCAGGGAGGCATCGGACAGGTGGTGACCCACTGCTCCCTTCCCTGCACACCTTTGGCAGAGCCTCCCTGAGATGAGGGAATCCTGTGCTTTCCCAGTGAAGCTATTTCTTTGCATTTGGAAATCCACCTAATGCCAGCAAGTCACAGAACGTGACACCAGGATCTTTCTTTGCAGAGTTTGTTTGACCAGAGTACACGTTATTCAAATCAGCTACACTGAAAGTCAGTTAAGCTGCTGTTTGTTCCAGCACGATGAGACTGGCCTGTCGGAGAGCAAAAATGTCAGGATGTTACGATCTGCCTTCTGCCAGGACTGGTAAGCAGCTCAACAACTGTCAGAGAGAAGAATCATCAACCTGAAACTGAAATAAAATAAATGAATCCTGGGGCCATTTGGCATACAGAGATGCAGCCAGCACTGCCCCACAGCCCTGGGGAAGCTCTTGGTGGACCCAGACCCAGCTGTCAGCACCACATCAAGCCCAACACTTGTGCAACGTGGCCCTGTGAACATCAGTGAGCTGGAAAGCCTCCCATTCCCTGTTCCTCCCCCTGCCCAGCGCATTAGAAGGCAGCCCCCAATGCAGCCCCGGGCAGTGGGGTGAGGGCTAAGGGCTGCAGAATGCAGGGGGATGGGGCTCTTGAGCTAGCAGTGCGGCCACTGCATTGAGCAGTAGGAAGGGTTTGGCAGCGCACCGCAGCAAGGCAGGCAGACACCTTCCCACCAAGCCCAAGTGTGCGCGAGGGGCCCAGCTTAATCTTTTCAACCTGGGGCAATTCAGCCATCTCCCAGACACACAAACGTGAGTACACGCACACGCGAAGCCCTCCTGCTCTCACACACACTGAGCCTCATTTGCCTCTCAGAACACCACAACCCTTTTTGTCCTGGGCCCTCAGGTTACTGGCATCGCGACAACTCTTTTTTTCCCAACAGCGAGCCAGGAAAGATGATAGAACCTGTGTGCGTGGCCAAGAGACTGGTCTCAACTGGTTCAGAGGGAAAACACGAAGCTGCGTCTCACCCCCTTCTTGCCTTCAGCCAAAAGACCTGGGAGCATTTGATGTACAGTCAGCAGATATGAAAAAATATATACATTGAGAAGGCTTGGGGCTGTGACACTCATCAAAACCTGGGCCTGGGCCAAGTTCATCTGTTAATGGCCAGCCTGGCCCTGCCTCCTCCTCCCTCCTCTGCCTCTTCCTCCCTCCTCACCAACTAGACATCGATTATGTCTGAGCTTTTCCCTTTCTATTCAAGATAAACAAAGTGCCTCAAGTTCAGGGCACACCCTGGGACCCTTGACAAAGCCATCTATCATCCTGTCTGCTAAACCAGTCTAGCCACACTGCCGTGGAGGAGGCTAATGCTTCCAGCCCACAATTTTCCCTTTGTGCTGCTGCCCTATTACCACTAACCTCTTTCTTCGCTACCTTCCCAGGAGCAGATTTGCTTGACCATTTTGCCTAAGCCCTTCCTGGCAAAGGCATTTTGTGCTGAAAGGAAGCTCAGGACTGAAGAAAGGAGCGGGACCCCAGCTGCCCCCTCCCTGCAGCACCCAGCTAGAAACTGGCCCTGAGCCCCTGCCCTTCCCCACTGGGGATGGCTCTCCAAGAAGGAGTTTGGCATAAATCACATCCACTAACTCATTCTGATTTGCAATTAAATGCAAATACACTTTTATAGCCAGCATAGAGTGTATTAATTTTAACAGCAAATGACAAAATAAGAACACAGTCCCTCCAATACTAGTAATGAATCGCGCCATAAATTACGTTAGTGGTCACATTCGTTACAGCTCACTCAGCGCTTTGAGTTCCACGTGTGCATCACGTCGGCGACCCGCATGGCACTACAGCACACGTTCTGCACATCCCTGTACTTCCCACTCATCCCCACTGCTGGGTGCAGTGAGACCCCGAGTGCCGAGAGGCCACAAACAGCCCAGCTTTGCAGCCCAACACTACGGCCAGGTCTGGAGGTCATGCTGAGCCACTGCAGTTTAGTTCACCAAGGGGCCCTGGTGCTCTGAAAACCAGGGTGCTAATGAAAACCAATTAATAGGAAATCTTGAAATGGCCATTTCTGAAGGTGCCCCCTTAGCAGCCTTTTGCTAGGACACAGCTGCCCTGCCAGCTCCTGCCCCCAGCCCAGGGTGTCCTGGCCCTCATGTGCACACCAGCAGATCCTCCCCACATTCATTAGGCACCATGGGGAAAGTGAGGTTTTCTGGATCCTTTGTTTTGCGAGGACAGCTGTGCGCCATTCCCACCCCCCTCCCACCCAGCCTCTCCTAAAGAAATAATTAAATCCAATTAGGACCAGAAAATAATTTACATTTTGGTTCAGTGTAAGATAGGAAGGATGAAAACCACGTGAAAAATGTTGCAATGAAATCTCATTCCTCTGCTACTGGTTTGCCTGCTTTTAAATCAGAAGCTGTTGCGAACTGCTCTGTAAAGGCCTGCTGGTCGGCTCGGTGTTCCGTAGGGAGGGTGCAAGAAGGCACGGGTGAGAAAACATCTCGCAGTGCCCTGTGCCTGCAGCAAGCCTGCAGCGCTTGGCCCATCCTGCTCCTGCTCTGCTCTGCTCCACTCTTACTCCGCTTCTGCTCCTGCTCTGCTCCTGTCCTTTCTCCTCCTGCTCTGCTCCTTCTCCTGCTCCCAGTCCTCCCCTCACTGCGACACAGGCTCCTCCGCCATGGTTTACTGATTTACAGAACCTTGGTATGTGAATGGCAAAAATTCCTTGGCATAAGTATATGTTTGCTGATCGCGTTTCAGATCATGTGTTGTTCATTATTATGACTTGCTCAGAAACAGTTTGCTGCAGTTATGTGGGTTTGCCTTGGACATTTTTTCATCTTTCAGTACATTGAAAACAGCAATGGTGGGGGCGAGGTAGGAAGCCACCAAGGAAACATTTTTGTGTCTATACATTACCTTGTGCTTATACATTACCTCGA
>JAPSGF010000007.1:26642555-26644767 GCA_035772895.1 Perdix hodgsoniae
AAGTCGGAGGCGTTAATTCCAAAAACTTTCCGCCCTGGAAGGAGGCACAATGAAGCCGCACGCCCAAGTGTGGCACAGGGGAGCGGGAGGCTCGGGCAGCCCCAGCTGGGAGCCAGGGGTCGGCTCACCGCCCTGCGTCCTTCCGGCGTGAGGAGGGTTTTGTCCTCCTTTCACCATTTGCAGGGCCAGAACACCAGCAAAAGCGCATGCCTGGGCCGCAAATATCCCTTAAAATAAAGCAATTAACTTCTTTCCAGCATCCAGCGAATGACGGTGACAGCCCACCCCGTGCAGAAAGTGGGAGCCACAGTCCCTGACCCCCGGCCGACACAAAGAGGCAGCCCCGGCATAATGCCTGCTGTCAGCAGCTGAATTATTTTTATACAGGAATTTTTATCTCCATTGTACAAACAAGTATGTGTCTGCGCCGACTTGTTAAGCAATCCACTTGTATGTAGAATAAGATATTTTTTCCCTGGTACCAGTCACACAGCTCCGAGATCAGAAGAAATACATTCACTTTGAAGCTCCTCAAATGTTTTAGTTAAAAGGACAGCAGTTGTTTTCAGAGATCCAAGAGCATTTTTATCAGAATTTAATTTTTCCTTATTGATTTTTTCTAGCATAACACACGTTTAACACAGGACAGTTTATCGTTTATTACAAAATAATGTGGCCTCCAAATAATCCGTCAGGAGGTACTGCTCTCCTTTAAATGCAGCAGCGCTTTACCTCCTCCAGGAGTCGGAGGCTGCCGATCGCCGCTTCCCTTTGCACAAAAACTACTTCTAAAAAGGAGAATGAACGCCAGGCGCACAGTGCGCACGGTGGAGGGCTGCAGTGGCCCTCCTACAGCCCACGCTGTCGCACGGCTGCTGCCCAGCCAGAAGCAGGAGCACTCAGCCCCATCTTCTGCTCCCAAAGACCAAACTTGGTGGCCGGCGAGCAAGCACACCCAGACACTCACACCATGTCCAAAAACACCCAGCTGTGATGCTGCAGCAGAGTAACACCACAGGCAAATTAATTGCTGCAAATTTTCAGAGGGGGTGGTTTTATTTTTGCTTTTTCTATTTTGCTGCCTACAATTTCACATATGCAAGCAATGAATTCCAAATTAAACTCCTCACTTTATCCTAAGGAGCGAAGAACTGTAAGGTCTGTTTATTTAACGGAGGTATTAGTCGTAGTAATAATAGCAATAATATCCACAACAACAATAACAACACCACTGAAGGCACAATTCTTCTCTAAGCCTTTGTTGTTCTGCAGTAATTCCATTGTCTGGTTAGGCAGAGGTTTCCTATCTGCACTGGGATCATGCTGGAGGTGTAATTGCCCTGCACTCACACACAGCACAGGGAGGACGCAGGCAGAACGGCCCTGTTGCTGCCGGACCCACAGCCCCAGGCAGCCCTCCGCCCTGCGCCCGCTGAGCACAACAGCGGGGCCAGCTCCAGGAACCCCGGCAGCGCCTACCTGGAGAGCGGCTCCTCCTTGACAGCTATTGCACGGCCTCGTTTCCTTGGGGGTTTCGCAGCTGTCGGGCTTTGCTTCTTTCTCGGGTCTTGGTGTCTGAGCTACATGCTGTGAAACGCAGCAATGGAGGCTCAGGCTGACTCCACCGGACACCATCCGACACGGGCCGGCAGTGTCGGTCAGCGGCAGCCTGGGTGCAATTCCAGCAAAGACACAGCAGCCGGGCTGAGCGGTCTCGAGGGAGGGGGCAGAGGAAACACTTTGGTGCCCTGTTTGCAAACTCGGAATTCAGCAGCTTTCTGGCAGTCCGTTTCAAGCGCTTTGTTTTGGGCAGCGTTATGCATTTTTCTTTGTGCGTTTTGTGGGTTTCCTACAACTGCTCCTGACAGCTGTTGATTCAGCAAATAGAATGCATTACGAAAAGCCCTCCGACAGCCGCAGTGGAACACACCGCTTGGCAGGGGCAGCTCCCAGACCCTGAGGACAGGGGCTGCAGCCACGCAGCCTCAGGCCACACCTGCAGCAGGGACCACCCGTGTGTGGTGGCTGCACTCTTTGTTTCAGCTGGATCCCGATACTAAAAGGGACTGAAAAAGGAAACAAATGATTTCACGTATAAGATGTTTGCTGATACTTGGGATAATAAAACTCCCCAGCAGCTTGACACCAGCATGCTTCAAATAACCATGCTCTGTGCCACTTTTTCCTTTTCATTCCTTCTTCCCTCGCTTAC
>JAPSGF010000007.1:26644867-26670360 GCA_035772895.1 Perdix hodgsoniae
GGAAGGAAGGAAGGAAGGAAGGAAGGAAGGAAGGAAGGAAATATTTTCATTTTGCTTTAGATCAAAGCAAAACAAGAACGCAAACTGTGGCACATTCAGTATTTTTTCCATTGCTGTCATTCACACTAGACTCTCTAAGTTTTGTACAATTCCCCAGGCTGGCTGCACATTAAGCTTGCTGTGTGTGGCTTTATTATAGCACGGTGGCAAGAAAGCATTAATATTCCTATGCTGCATCTGACAGGACATTTCCACGCACTCATCTAAGCTCGCACCTGAGAGCTGCCTCGAGGTGCTGTGGCTGTGCTCCCACGTCAAAGCAGAGAGAAGCACCAGCTCCCTGCTGGGATGGGGCCATCCTTGCTGCACTGCACCCCACACAGCCCCCAGCTCCACGCTGTGCCCTCTCCAAGCCCCCTAGGTGCAAATTCCAAGGGTTGTGAGACACGGTCAGTGCATCTCTCCAGCAGAGCTGATAAGCAAAGTGACCCAGCGCCACGTACTGACACCGTTGGGAAGCATCAGGGGACAATTCAGGGTTTCAGCTCCATACCACTCGATTTGGTCTGCACTGGCCGGTGCACTTTGATGCCAGTGCCACGCACCTTCACTTGGAATCGGGACTCCACGCTGGGTGGAAATTCATTAGGGAATAAGAAAACCCAGCCTAACCACGGTGATCATTTGTGGGTACATTAATGAGCCTGCTGTTTGTTAAAGGATGCACTAAGTCACAGTAGAACGTTTGCTGATATCAACCACAATAGGCCCAAACCTGCGGCACTTAATGCTACTGGGATGCAGACCAGGCCCAGCATGCTTCTAGGGTCAAGATAACAAACCAGCTAGTTGTGGGGCCACGCTACCTGTACAGATGTAAAGTCTCAATGCACTAAAACCTACTGAGCTTAGCACACTTGATGAAATCCTTCACTGTCTCGGCAATGGCCGCACAAAGCCAAGACCTGCCGGGCAGCTCCAAGGAGCGAGATGCAGCGGTGCTACTCAGCCAGCAGGTCCTGCACTTGGAATGGCACCGTGCCAGTTCGGCTCAGTGCTAAATGGCATTTACTGCAGGGCTGCTGCTCTGGATACAAAAACGGGCTGAAGCTGGGAGGAAATTCTGTCAAAAAAATTGTCTGTAATGAGGATCCATGCAGGCAAACAACCGGAGTCTGAGCTCCCATTGCCTGACACTGCCTCTCAAGCATCCTTAATTGTCTTCATTGTTTGAATTAAATAAAAAACAAGCTTGTGTGCCGAGGGTTGCACATACCAAACCGTGTGCATGCCCTTACTTTAAGTGAGGCATTCCAAAAATATGGAGATGTCTCAGGAAGACTTTCTCTTACCGCGGTAATTAGAAGGTGGTTAATTGAGCCCTCCTCAGCTCCCTGCCTCATTTTCCAGCAGCACTGATCAGACCAGCTCCATGGGACCAACCCTGCTCCAGCTCCCAGCACGTGATGTCAATGCATCCTGTGCCACCCGCGGGCTGCTTCTGTGGCCACAAGCACTCTGGCCACAGACACATTTCAGCCTACAGGGGCTTCACAATTACATATCACATGTAAAAAGAGGAAGAATGCAAAACGTATTTCTGACCCTCAAAACAAGATCTGACTGATGGGGAACAAAATAAAAAAGAGAAATAGAAGGTATTAACACTTCTGCCACTTCCCTGGAACAACCATGCTGAAGCAGAGGAAAACTTTTTACCCTGCCTCGTTCGAGTGAACTTGTATTTGTTTTTCCAATAAAGAGCCATCTTTACATTAGCCGCCTAAAACAGCGAGGACAGGAAAACAAACACAAGCTTTACACTGTACAAAGGATAATGTTGGCATCACATGTTTGTGTCTTCAAAAAGCATTATTTCCAGGAGGCACTGGGGAAGGCCAACAAGCCACAGGCACTTCTCCAGCCCCATACGAGCAGTGTTCCAACAACTTGATCCCCATATTTTTTACATTTTTCCCCAGAAGTAAATTTCACAGCCATACAAGCCACTACATTTAATTAAGCTTTCAAAAGTCTTCTGACAATGCCAACAATTGAAAGACACTTCTGCAGCTCAATCATGCAATCATTGTGACACTTCTATTTACAATTTGTCTTAGAAAGAGTTTCTCTGACATTGTACTTTAACAAAACAGCCAAGCTGCCAGTTCACAACCTTTCTCTGCCTTATTTATTACCAACAGGGCTCGCACACAGGGCTGGTTCCAGCAACAAGCCCCTGGTAGCACCCGTGTGGTTTTTCCTTTCCGGAGCTGCACAGGCTGATCTGACTGCTTTTCATTCAGAGAAAGCAGAGTGAATTTCACTCTGAAATGCTTCCACTTTCATTTTTTCCCCCATGAATGTAATTCAAGTTTTTATCTTATTGCCCAGATGCAACGCTAAACGTTCTGCTCAGATCTCAACGATTTTTTACTCAGAACAGAATAAAATAATAAGGAATTGCAATTTACAACGTACAGAATTCTAATGGCAGCTACGAATAACAATCCAAAAAAATTTCTGTGGCGTAATGACTTGACACAGACATGATCTCCTGAGAACAGCAATAATCAGATGCACTTGATTCAGAATTCAGTACCAAATTATGTCCTCTTTCCCTTTGATTATGAGAGGGATTTCTTACGTTATTTTTCCCCGTTATTATATTTGAACCCAACAAGGTGCTCAAGAATAAAGGACGCCAGCACTGCCTAGTGACCTCCCTCTTCCCCATGCAGCCACTTGGCACTCACCAGCACCAGCCCCAGAGGGGCTCTGACAGGACTGGCAGCTCTTTGGGTCCTTCCTCGCCCCAAACAGCCTTCCTTAATTCCCCCAGATTTATACACCCAACCAGCGGAACGCTACAACCTGACACGGGTGGACGATAAATATTTCTTCAGCCTTTTCAATAAGTGAACAGCAATTTTACATTCACTGATCTCTAGATACTTCAGTTAATATTTCCCCCTATTGTAAAATACGAGACCAGATCGCTAAACCCCTGCCGCAGCACTCACTGCAAATCACAGCCTGCTGCTATCTGGTGCTGAGTGTTTGACATACATATTGATGAAAGCTGCCTCGTTGGACTCACACAACAGATCCTATTAATTCCCAGTTAAATTTATGGCATTTCAGCTACAGCGCCAGATCAGCACTGCTCCCAGTTTTACATCACAGCAAAGCATCGCTCGCCCGCCTGCAGCCAGGTGCGCACACGTGTGCACTGCCCACTGCTGCACAGAGTATTCGAGGTGCTCAGGGTGCTAAGGCTGCATGGATGCACGGGCTCCATGGCATGCACGGGGTGTGCAGGCTGCTTGGAGTGCTGTTACCACTCCATCCTTGGAAGCAGGAGGCCTGCAATGCATCCGCGCCTGTTGGAGCAGCCATCACTAGAGCAGCCATCGTTCCGAGTTCAGCGTCCCAGAGCTTGCTCCTGCAGATCATCTGCTCCTTAACCATTCCTCACTCAAGGCGACTTGCTGAATACAGCAGCTGCTGGCTGCAGACCCACAGACAGAGCACACCCTGCACCCACAGCCCACCTCCAGCATCCCTGTCAGAGGAACAACTGACTAGGAACATTTTTACATCATTGCTAAATGCACATCTTCTGGTCTCTCACCAGAGAGCATCAGCTCGCTCAGTTCCTGAATATTTTTCCAAAAGCAGCCTCCTACCTTTTTTTTAAAAAAAAAAACTTTTTTTTTTTTTTTTTAACCCATTAACTCAGTATCTCTTGATAGACAGAGAAAAGCAGATACAAAACTAGAAAGCACCCAGGACTCACTGCAGGGACTCTGCAGCCCAAAGCCCATGGCTATCCCAGCCCTGAGCTTGCATCTCGCTGCTGACCCCAGGCACTGATGCCGGGCATCACAAGCACACGTCCCACACCAGGTGGGCTCTGGCCACATCCCCAGTGCCAGGTCCTGCGCTGAGGAGTTCCCCAGCATACCCAAAGCCCAGCTCACAGCCTGAACAGCTATTTAGAACCACAGAGGACTGCTCCTAATTCCTGCCTGACAGATACTGCATTCTGTCTTTGAAGCAGAGCGGCTCAATATGTAAATACAGAGTTACATCACACCGCCGTTCCTCCATATTTGGTGATTTAGTATGGCTCCAGCTCTAGGAAGACCACAAATCCCTTCCACCAGGCTCCCACACAATTAATCACAGCCTCCTGTTGTGTTCATTTGCTGCATGTCACAGTCAGCACGTGGAAATGGGCACTGCCCTTTGCCACTCCAGGAAAAGCCCCCCAACATCCATCTCCGGCAAAACGAGGATACAGAATTTTTTTAACCTCATTTACAAAACGGTGGCACAGCAAATGGCTCTCCGGTTAAAAAAACTAAAAACTAAAAAAAAAAAAAAAAGAAAAGCTAAGAAAAGGAATTATTTACCCTTTTTTTTTTTTTTTTTAAACGCACTTCATGCCGGTTGTTGCACAAAGCAGAACTCGGCCTCGGACATTTGTACGGATGACATGTGGTTGTGTAAATCACAAACAAAATCAAGATACATCTGTCAAAACCACCATCAGAGACAAGAGTGAGCGCGGAGAGGCATTTATCATTTGGCTGAGGAGGCAGGCTGCAGAGAGCGGCCTTTCCTGTCAAACCAACCTTTTGAAATTTCCAACATGCCCTTAAACTTTTCGAATAAGCATGTCTGTGCGCTTCAGCAACTGCCCTCTCTACTCTGGCCTGGCCAGTCGAAAATGGCATCTTAAAGTCAAGGTCGGTGGTGTCACTTTGCCATGGGGCTGTGTTTAATTACAGTCCATACGCTGACAGCCAATATGGAACCTAGGCTGGCTGATGCTCACTTAACTCCTTCACTGCCAGCTCTACCCACGGCTCAGCAGCTCCTTCCCCGCACACGCACAGCGCCGGACCTCCTCCTGCAGCGCGACGGCGGCTGCAGCACAGTTCGATGTGAGCGCAGCTGCACACAGTGCTGCCAGACACGCCGGGATGCGCTGCACATGCCTGCTGCTCTGCCTCTGCGCAGCCACCAGGAGCACAGCCAGGCACAAGACTCCACTGCGTGTGACCACAGACAGACACGCAACTGGAACAGAAATAAGCTTGCAAACACTTCTCATGTTAATTTACCTGCTATGTGTTCCTGTTTTGGGCAAATTCCTCTTGATGACGTTGACAAACAATCATCATCCTCTGGCGTAACCTGGATGCCAACCTCCACGGGATTGGATGCTTTTTTCAGCTCGCTTGGTGAGGGTGAGGGTGGCTTATCCACAGCCTTCTCTAAGCAGAGACTGCCATTGCATTGTTTCCGTTTGTGCTCAATAAAAATAAGAATGTCCCCCAACGGGAAGTTCATCTGACACTGGCCACAGGTGAGGAGGTCATGGTCCCCTTCTGGAGCTCCCAGCGTGCTATGGTCAGGTTCATCATCGGTGAGAATGGCTTCAAGAGGTTCAGCTGCGTTTGGAGAAACAAAAGGAGACGCATTAGAACTCTGCTAAATGAGCGCTGGGCACGGGGACAGGCGGGAAGCTCCCAGTCCCGAGCATTGCTGTGTGGCCCCCCCAGCAAAGAGGTGCCCTGCAACCACGGCCACTGCAACGGGAACCGAATTTATTGGCCACCGGGAACACGCTGTGCAGGAGCAGCCACAGCCCACAGAACCCTGCCACAGTATCTGCTCTCATGGATGAGGGCAAATTTCTGACTCGATTTAACGATTTACTGGTAAAATCAAATGAACAGTCTTTGAGAATGTGCTACAAAGCTGCGGTGGTGCTAGGAAAACAAGTGAATACAGAGCTTTATCGCCAGATGTATTATTTATGTACATGAATTCGAGGCTGAAAGCACTGCACACGCTCACACACACACACAAGGGTGTATTTCCCTGAGCCAGACCCACTTTGTAAAATTTTTGCTCATGAACGACACGTGTGCACACGCAGAGGAAAGGTTCCAACGCACACCCTGTGTGTGCAACGTGCGGGCAGCACAAGCCCTGCAAGCAGGAGCAGAGGGAAGGCAGGGAGACGGGGCTCTCCCCGCGCAGGTGTGCGCGTGCCCATGTGCCACTGCCCACGTTGGTGGCTCACAATTTGCACACCGAAAAAAGCAGCAGCCGCTCGCGGAAAGGGAGGGGGGAAAAAAAAGAAAGAAACAGCAGAGAAGCAACTGATAAAAATCAAGTGCAGTCAAAATTCCTGCGGGGTGGGAGGAGGAACCTCTTGCTATCCGGCTGCTCCTTGGGGTTCAAATAAATTCCAAATTCACCAACAATTCCACCCAGAGATAGCAACTAAACAGGATGCAGCACAGCACTTAAGGACATAAGGCAATTAGTCATTTTTCCTTTTTTCATCCCGAAATAAAGGCATGCCTAAATTCTCGGCGACGTGTCAGTACCCGTGGCCTTTCACCACACACCAACCAGCATGGCCAAGCAAATGCCACAGTTCTTAACAGCAGAGAGAAGTGCTCTCTCTGAGATCGAAATACCTCAGCTAATGTTGTCAAAGTTGACAAATTTTCTGAATGAGCTCCAAAAAGCTTCATTATGAGGCTATTTCTGTTCACATAATCATCAGAAGATGCTCTAACAAGGTAGAGTCGTCTTTCTTTTCTCTTTGCCTGTTGTTTTTTTTTTTTCCCCTGAGTTTGCATGACAATACCTCAGCGCTGCGTGTACAGCCCCCCCCCCCCCCACCACCACCACCACCACCACCACCACGGTAGGCTTGCCGGAACAAAATACAGCAACACAGTGCTATTCCCCAGCCTGTGCAGCACCGCACGTGCTAATGGCAACGGCAGAAAGGAGAGGGTGCTGCAGGCGCAGAGCACCGCCGCTCACTGCCAGGTAACATGGGCAAGACGGAATGCAACTCCTAAACAGTTAATGGGTCTGACCTTCTTTAGCTAGCTGCCAATTTCACGTTTAATGAACTTAAAGCCACAGAGAATCAAAAAATAGATTTTAATTTGGCTGCATGATATTGGAACTGATTTTGATAAAGTGCAAAAATCGTGTGAACTCAGGTCAAATTTATTTCAGCCCTGCCTAGGCTGAATACTGGGGAGGAAGATCTGGAGTAGCTCCCAGTTGTGCTGCATGAAATCATACCGAGAGAGCAGGCTGCCACCCATACCTCGCCTCCAAGTAGGGCACGGGGATGCAGCCCAGCAGCTCTTGCCTCTGGTACCACTTCTCATTTAACAGAAGGTCAACCACGGGAGGATGAAGGTTACGTTCAGACTGACAAAAGCAATGTCTCAATCACCTGCTTTCCTTCCCCACGCGCAGAGCAAGCGGCTGCATTCCTGGCACCCGAGGGCAGCAGGATGGGCTGCGGGATTGCTGCATGCCATTTTTCTGCCCAGCCATCCCTTGTCTTCGGACAGAGGGAGCAAAGCAGCGCAGGACTAATTCCTCCTGTAGCTCGCTGCGCACAGCAGACAAAGGTATTGGGGCCGAGCTGTAAATCCAACTTCTACCTCACCAACTGCACAGCGAAACACACAAAATAAACAGCATTCCCTCTGCAGTTCACTCAGCAAGGAGCTCTGCACAGTCATTCCTCAATTACAAGGTTTTCCCTCGGCCTGATTTATTTCTGACGCCGTCAGTGTTATTTAGCAGGGGAAGGGAACACTGTGCTGAGACACCAGACAGTTAAAAGTAGTGCTAAACAACAATAGACTTTGCTAAAGTCTGCTCTGCCGGGGCTGATTTACAATCAAACCCAGGAAATGAAGTGGTAATTCAGAGGTTGCTGATTACACCTCCACATTTCACCTAATTAATTTTATAGGAGGCAAAGTTCTTGAAAATAACAAGATGATCAAATGTACAGATATAAAACCTGTAACCTCAACATTTTCTATGCTCTTAATGTAAATTATTGCTAATTAACGAGAATTATATAGTAATGTATGAAATACGGCTGGCACCGCACTCCTCGCACAACGCTCAGCTCCAATGGAAGCAGAGCCAGCAGAACACGGCTGTATTCTTACTACTGTCTCAAAAAAAAAAAAAAAAAGAAAAGAAAACAACAACAACAACAACCACGAACAAAACGGATCTCCAAAGAAAGCCCGAATACACAATTCACCTGGTGTACCCCTGAGCTGCCGGATGCGTCCTTTAATTTTTGTGCAAGCTGAATTCCCTGCCTAGGCACCTAATCACTCGTCCCTGTTTTTAATGCAAATTGCTCTGCCATGAACATGTCTCTCCGCTCCTCCTCGCCCTCCTGCTCCCTCCTTCTTCCCCGTCCCCAGGCACCACAATCTCCCCCCGCCGGCTGCGGGGACCCGCGCGGATTTTCGCCTGCCCGAGAAAGGCGAGAAGGGGAGCGGTGGGCAGAGGGACCGAGGCGGGTCCGAGGCGGGTCCGAGGCAGGTCCGGTTCGGCCCGGCTCGGCCCGGCTCAGGAGCGCAGAAAGGAGAGCTTAAGGGGTAGGGGGGAACGGTGGTTGCCTCGTGCCAACTTTGCTCCAACTGCGGCCGGAGCTCGTGGCCCAAAGCGGGGGCAAGGCGCGGCGGCACTGGGCGGCCCGGGGGGAGGGGAGACGAGGGGGGGGCCAAACTCCGAGCAAAAGTTGCTACCCACCCCCACCAAAAAAAAAAATAAAAATAAAAATAAATAGAGTCCGCCTGGCCGGGGGACGCGGGGGCTGCGGGGAGTCCGGGCCGGGGGCGGCTGCGGCGAGCGCGCTGCTGGCAGCGGCCGAAAGGAAGAACAAAGGCGAGGGGAGAGGGGCCGGCAGGGAAAGGAAGGGAGAGGAAGGGAAGGGGCCGGCGGCGCGCCCTCCCCCCCCCCCCCCGCCTGGGCCGCGCCGCGGGCGCAGAGGACCGGCCAGGTTCAAGTCCGCTGCCGGCGGGGTTTTTGATGTCGGTGTGCCTCCTAGCGACCGCCCGGCACATCCCGCCCGGCGCATCCCGCCCGCCCGGCTCCTCGGTCCCGCTCCTCCGGTCCCGCTCCCGCCCCCGGCCCGGTCCGGGGCTGCACACGTGCGGAGCTCCGCGGCAGCGCGGTTACGCGTCTGGCTACGCGTCCCTCCGCCGCCCGGCCCGCGCAGAGCGGGGCGGCCCCTCCGGGACGGAGGTGTGGGCCAGTCGGCGTCGCGGCCCCCGCCTCGGGTGAGGCGTCCCCAGCAGCGAGCGCCGAGCGCCGGCGTAGTGCCGAGGGAGTGCATGCGGGAACGTGCGGAGAGCGGTGGGAGGGAGCGAGGGAAGGAAGACGGCCCGGAAAGTTCTGCAAAGCGGGAGCGGGGACTGAACGCGTCGCGCCGGGTCCTGTGCCGGCCTTGGGAAGGAGCAACACTCGCTGGGAATAATGGGAAAAAAGATGGGAAGAAATAAAAGGGAAAAAAATAAAACCAGCCACGAGTAGGGTATATCGTTTCCCTTTCTGCCCGCTCACCCGAGAAGAGGGGGATTTTCTGTCCCTTCCTCCCCCTCGCCCCGCATCTCTCCGCAACCCGAGGTGCCCTTTGTTGTGCGTTGAGCGGTCCGCTTTCTGCGTCCCGCCCGGAGCGCGGTGCCGCTAGCGGGGAGCGGCGGTTCTGCGGCGAGCGGCGCTCCGGGACCGGGCTGTGTCTTCTCTCTCCCAGGGAGAGCACGTTGGGTTTGGGGCTTAAACGCGGGCGTGGGGCTCGCGGCTGTGCGAGTGTGCGAGCGCGAGTGCGTGTGTGCTGTGCGCTCAGCCCGGGCTCGCTCTTGTCTGTGTTTGTTGGCAGGAGGCTTCCCGCACACGCGGCGCTTGTAAACATTCAGACACGAGATTTTTCCCAATCAAAATCCACTTCCACTTTTTTTGAAAATCTTCCAAAAAATAGTAAGTGAGCGAGGCAGCGCGAGGCGAGGGCGAGGAGGGAATCCCTCTCGGCGCGCCACGGCCGCCCGCCCGGGGCCGCCCCCCGCCCCAGCCCGAGCCGAGCCGAGCCGAGCCGGGGCAGGGGACGCAGAGGGCGCGGGGCGCGGGGGGAGGTGGGGCGGCGGGGCCCCCGGGGCGGCCGAAGCGGGTCCGGCCCGCACCCCGCGACGGAAACAAAAGGCGGCCGGGCCCGAGCACCCGTTCGCCCTCGCCCCCGGCCCCGCGAAGGGTGCGAAGGCGCGAGCGGCGGGGAGCGGCGGGCTGCGCTCGCCGGACTTTCTCCGCGCCTCTCTCGCTCCCGGCCGCGCGGCGCCCACCGCCGCCCCGGCCGCGCTGCCCCGCGCTTCGCCCGCCCGCCCCCGGCTGTGCTGCCCGCCCGCGCGGGGCGCTCTGCGGAGCGGGGCCGGGGCGCGGAGCAGCGGGACGAGGCGGGATGACCGGAGCGGCGCGGGATTGCGGGCGGCGGGAGTTGGATCTGCTCCGCTCTCTCGCTCCCTCTCACTTTTATTTCTTTTCTTCCCGCTCTCGCTCGAATAGAAAATTAAATCCGCGAAAAGGGAATTGAAGGAGTCGCTCCGCGGCTTACTTACGCGAAAATTCCCGCTTGCTTAAGTGCTGGGGCTTGCCCTGCTTGCGGCGCGACATGGTGGGCTGGCGGCGGCGGAGCGCGCGGCTCACATCGGGAGCGCCGGGCTGCGGAGGAAGGAGGCTCCCGAGAAAATATCTTCATCAATGTCTTTTGACATCCAAAATAAATTAGAAATAATACAAAGATGGCGCAGGGAAGATGAATTGTGGGATAGCAGTCATGGCTTTTTTTTTTTGTGCGAGGAAAAAAAAGAGAGGGAGAGAGAGAGGGAGAGAGAGGGAAAGAGGGAAGAAGAGAGAGAGCGAGATGAAAAAAATGGCAAAAGCCCCCCTGAGCCGCAAGTTCAAGTGCGGACGTGACGTCCCCGCGAACTTGAACGTCAGGAGCCTGGATGGACAGAGACATACAAAACATGGGCAGGGCGAGCCGGGGAGAGGGGAGGAGGGAAGGCGAAGGCAACACCAATGGACACTCATCGGGGGCTGGACATGAAAAAGAGAGCAGGACAAGCCAATGGCCGAGGACCGCGGGGGGGAGCGGGGAGGGGGCGCGCCGGGCGCACGCCGCCGGAGGGCCCCGGGGCCAGGGCGGAGGGGGCCGGCCGGGCGAGAGCGGCCGCGGGGCGAGGGAGGAGGGGGCGGGGGGAGCGGTACCCGAGCCCGGGAGAAGGACGGGAGGAAGGGGAAAGGGGAAGGAAAGAGAGAGAAAGAAAGAAGGTAGCGGCAGCGCGCGCACTCTCACACCCCCGCTGGAAAAGTAAATACATCGCTGAAGCCAGAGGCGCGGGGGGGGGGGGCGCGGGGCGGGCTGCCCTCGGGAGGGGCGGGGGGTAGACCGAAGGAAGCCAGCCGAGAGCGGGGACCACCCAAAAGGAAGGGGGACCCATCCGGAGCCGGCGTCCCCACTCGTCCCCCTTCCCCCAACCTCCGCGCCGCGGAATCCCCTCCTCCCGGGAGCCGCGGCCTGGCCCCGAGGGACGGCGGCGGCGGCCCCGCGGAGAGCCGAGGGGCGACGGGAGCCCGGCTCGGCCTGAGGCAAACTTCGGCGGGGAGCGGCGAGCCGGCAGCCGGCCGCCTGCCCCGGAGCGGGGGAGGAGGTGGCGGGAGGAGTTCCGCGAGCGGAGGAGCGGGAGAAGGCGCGGGAGAAGAGGGAGCGGAGACCCCGTCGCCCACCGCTCCGAGCCCAGCCCGCGGCGGCGCGGGGCAGCGGCTGCAGTTGGGGGATGCGCAGCGCCGGCCACAACTTCCCCGCCGCGCGCCCACGGCCGCCGCCGGCACGGGGAGGGCTCAGGTTGCAGCGGGAACGGGCTCGGGAGCCGGGCGTGCCCGCAGCGCCGGACCGAGAGTAGCCGCGTGCGGCACGGAGGAGGAGGCGGAGAGCGGAGGTGGCGGCTCGGACGGAGCGCGGGAGCGGCGCGGGGACCTGTTGACCGAGCGAGGCGAGCCCGCGTCGGAGCGGGACCCCGAACCGCGGGCAGCCCGCCGCCGAGCCGAAGCGAGCCGGGAGCGGCGGGCGGCGAGGGGTTCGATCGACGCGAGGCGGGGAGGAGGCGCGGGGCCGGGGAGCTCCAGGTGCCGCGCTCACGCTGCGCGCAGGGCGGGCGGCCGTGTCGGTGCGGCCATGTGCTCCGTGCGGAGCGCGCATAAACAGGCGGGTGTGTGCGGCACAGGTATGTTCATGAGATTTGATTTGTATATAATGGAGCGCGTAAAGCTTTTCCAGGTAACTGCAGTGCAGAAGTAATGACTTTATTACCTCTGAAACGTTCCGCAGTCCGCATTTAACAGCGCTCTGAATAATTACAAGTCATTACGCAGCCGTGCGCTCTCCGAAGCCCACGTGCGGCGGGATACCTGGCCGGGGCCGGTTCTGATAAATAAGAGGCAGCGTCCCATCGGTTCTCTTTAAAAACTCGTAGCGAATTAATCGCTTAGCTACACCTCAGCCTGCCGTCTCGCTGCACCGCGGCTGAGATTCCAGCGGTGACTGCCCCGGCCGCACCGTGAGACGCACTCGACAGCTGATCGTACTGATGCTCTCGGGAACGGCTGCGAGCGAGTCCCGCCGGCAGCGTGCCCTCAGTGCCGGCACGGAGCAACTGCTGGGGCGAAGCGGAGCCGTACCTCACTCAGCTCAGCGCTCCCCCCGGCCGGCCGGGCGCTGCTGTCGGCACTGATCACAATAACGCGCAGTGCCCGCCGCCCCCCGCGCCGCGCTGTCATGTGACGAGAGGGCGACAACAGACCGGGAAACGAGGCGTCGGGAGGCGTTCTTAGAGTGCCGTATCCACGGGCTTTATTAAAGCAGGTGGGTTTTTATTTTGCTTCGTTTTAGTGGAAGGAAAGAGGCTGTTTAACGAGCAGCCGTGGACACGAGTAACTGTATTTACAAGCCCTGACGCGGCTTTTGCCAGGCGGTAAATCCTGACGCCGCGACCATTATTTGCCGTTGCCCGGGGCGCGCAGCCCGGTCCGTGCCCCATAACGATGCAGCGCGGCTCCCCCCGAGCCCTTCGCTGTACGCCGGGTGTCAGCTCGAGGCCAGCGGTGTTTTGAATGGGGGACTTTTCTCGGCGCTTCCTGAGGTATGGTTCTGTCTCTGATCTCCGCCTTTAATGGCCGAGCCCTGGTTTATGCTTTATAACGTGTTGACAAGTTTTCTAACAGACTTTCTGAAATAACGCACATATATTCACGTCGGTTACAAACTCTACAGTATTTTTAGCGCCGAGTAGATCTATATCCTAATGCACTGAGAGGGAGTGTAAATCATGGAGGATTTCATAGCCCCTTCAGTAGTTTTCCGTATGAAGTACGAGCAGCGTGGCCTCCAGACGTAACCTTTTAGAAAAAAAGACAGCTCTTTTATTTTATGGTGTAAAGTGCTTTTAGCTTCAGGGCTCTGAACGTGAACGCGGTCAACAAACAGCTCCTGCGAGGGGCTTAACTGCGGTCCGGCCCCTGCGCTTGTTGCTGCGCGGCTGTCGGGCGGCTCACGCCCCCCCCCTCTCCCCCCCACCCGCCCCGCACCGGGCCCCGCCGGGCTGGGCACGGCCGCGCACGCCTCGCCCTGGGGAGGAGTTTCGGGGCACCCGGCGCGGCCGGAGAGGTGGCGACAACGGTGGCGAGGGTCCAGCGGGCAGCGGCCCCCGGGAAAGGAGAGCTGGGGGGGCCGCAAGCTCTGCCCTTCCTACAGCATCCCCTGTACGCCGCCCGGGCACGGGGCACGTGGTCAGTCCGCACCGTACCTACTGCACAAAGTGACGGCACCGCTCAGCCATGCTCATGAACGCAGTTAATCAGTTAAAATTTTCCAAAGGCTGCTAGTTGTGGAAATGCGGCAGGCAGAAGGACGAGTGGGAACAAAACTGGGCAACCGCTAAAGACAGCCTAGCAAAAGGGCTGCGAGGACTGGCGCGCACTCGTGCATCAGCTCCCTCTCGGCCACGGCCCTCCCCTACCATGCCATCCTGCCGCTGTGCCTCACCCCAGTCAGATCATCCACTCCTGGCACCAGAGCAGACTCGGGAAAATGTGCCTGACTGTCCTAGCCGTGTGCGGGCAAGCCCAGAGGTTGGCGCTGGAGCCTGAGCCATAGGGTTGTCACATTCACCTGGGAGTGCCACTCCACACGCTGCAGCCCCTCAGCGGCTCACATCCTGCCCCTTGCGGAGCAGAGCCCCAAGATGCCTGCCAAGAATGTCTGTGTGCCTCCCGTGCCTCAGCCCTGGGAACAGCAGCGTGGTCCTCCCTCCAGCGGAGCCTGTGCTTGCTAGTAAGCTGTACAAAGGGACTGCCTCAGATGGGGAAGTGTGGTCTCCCTCCCCCTCACAGACAGGCACGTGGCCCCTGTGTGGTGCTGAGGCCCAGAGGTACAGAGGAGTGTGATGCAGCATGGGCTGCTCCCTGCCTGTCTGCTGCTTTGGCTGCAGCCTTGGTAGCAGGTGAGTTCAGGAACTTTGGTGAGCAAATGTTCCGACTTCAGCGCTCCACCTGTCATTCATTCGTGGCAATCATGCCAGCTCAGAATGGAACATTAGAACCAAACACAAATTCCAAAACAATGCCAGCCCTCCCGAGCCACGTGTTACATAACGGCCAGTATCACAGGCACCCTCCTCACCAAGTGATAATCTCAATCAGGCAGAGGCACCGTGGGTGGAACTCTTATCGCACCAGGATGACTCCCCATGAATGAGCAGAGGACTCGCGTGTCCTAGAGATGGCATGTACGTTGGTACTGCAGGGTGAGGAACGTGGGCACGCTGCTTTCTGTTTTCTCCTTTTTGTTGTTGTTGTTTGGTTTTTGTTTTACTAAAGGCTCAAAATAAGCTCCGATCCTGCGAGCACTTACTAGCAAGCACAGCACACACAGCAGTGAGTCTGTGCAGGATCACACACACATGAGCATCAGGTGACCGAAAGATTTTGTTATGGGCTGCTCTAGACAGGATCCAGAACAAAGTGCTGAACTTGAGGAGAGTTTTTCCAGAGGTTACAGCAAGGTCTGGGTTGTCAGACTGCCCCTGCTTGCACAGCATTGGGCACAGTGGAGCCCTGGACCTTGAGTGGGCTGTCTAGGGATGGCTGTAAAATGAATGGCACAAAGCACTTGGGATGTAGACCCAGATAGCAAACCCCTCCTCTAAGTGTAACACATCCTTGTGCTCCTGGGTAGGCAGGCGTGGAGGCGCTAATTACAAAGGATGCCAGTAACAGCTCACTTTTAATCTAATGTTTCATTTTGGCCGAAGTCTGGTTTTAGTTTTCACTACTCCAGAAGTTACTTTACTATTAGTTATTTTGTATTTTATTTATACTCCCCTATAGTTTTTGTAAGTAAACATGTAACATGCCCCTGACAACTTGTATCCTAAGCTTGGAGCCAAGGCAATTTAAGTGTGGTGGGTGTGGAATCGATGTACAGTGTGAGTCCATACGATCTTAATTATAGCAATATCAGCAGCCACGGTACGAGGGAAGTAGCAGAGCTTTCATTACTAAAGAGGCACAGTAGTTAAAATCTGTCAGTGTTCCTGTTACAATCCCCATCTTGAAGAGGTTATAACTTGGGCTGTGTAAATTTGATTGAGCTGAAACTTGGGACTCAAACTGCCAGTCCATATAGGGAATTACCTTATGAATAATTGGCTAACCCACTGCTTGATTCAGAGGCCTTTATAAAATGATTTTAATGGGTTCTAATGTTTTTTTCTTTTACTGACATCTAGGGTATGAATGTGGTACTTCTAGCTCTTTTGAAGCTCCATATTGAACAGCACATGTGTAGGTACGTGCATTAAAACTATACAGCAACACAAAGTTCGTGGGGCACACGTGTCACTCTTACACATCCACGTGCACACATATACAGAGACCGTGTAGAAGCGTGACAATCTATCTCAGAATATGTGAGAGAAATGGAATATAAATGCCTCAGACAGAAGGGAGCTAAAGCACAACCATTGTGTCTGCTGTGTCCCTCAGTCCCATGGTGACCTGCTGTCAGACCTGCCCACGGTGCTGGGAAAGGTGGCTGTTCCCTAAGCCAGCCATCTACAGCAGTTCTGGTGCGCTACAGGGCAGTGAGCAGGTCACCTCCATTAGCTGTAGATGCAGCAAGGGGCAGGAAAAAACAAATTATGTCATGGCATTGGTCACTTGGTTTTCCTTGTTAACAGTTCTTTGGAACTGAACATTTTGGGGGGATATTTTCTTTCCCCAGAACATGTGGAAGTCAGTCCCGTGTGCACCTTAGCATCAGAACAGTCGTCATGACTGCACTTTGGAAGACATCAGCCGCTTGACTTCGAGCACTGGGCTTAAGTATGGTTTTGTGTACAAAGAACTTTACTTAAAATTTCTCTCAGTAATACTTTCTGCTAGTTCCAAACCTCTGTGGCTCAGAGACACTTTTTATCACACAGAGCATGCACACCTGAGGAAGGGTGCAAACTTGGAATTTTCTGTGTCCCTAGCAGAAAATACTGGGAAGCCTGAGGCCAGCGAGATGAGCCACAGACCGTGAACAGGTTGCTCTAGTGGAGCCAGACCCCAAAACTTTTCTCTGCCAACCTTGTAAATGTTTGCAAAGCATGAACACTATCCTTTGAGACACCAAGTCATCTGTTTACCTAAGCAGGTCACTCTTTGAGCTTATGTTATTGACCCAAGTGTCTTTCTGGTTGGTTTTCTTTAGGACTTGACTTAAGCTGCTAGGTTTGGGGAGATTGCTAGCTAGCCCAAGGCCAGGAATTATGGCCAGCTCAAGCCACAGGAAGGCAGGCATAACCTGTTGGCACAGCAGACACTGAGCTCAAGGAGGATGAGCATGCTGCATGGGTAAAAAAGGCTGAGTCTGTCTCTTTGCAGCTGTGCTCTCAGGCTTGACCTGCAACTTTAAGAATGGACAGCAGTCACCAGTGCCTGGCATCGAGGCATGCCAGCAAGAAATTTGTTTCCTGGTTCCAGTTCACTGCAGCTGGAGTTATTTTCCTGCTATGTGACAGGCACTGGTGCCAGCAACCACTGTATGTATGTATCACTCCCACAAGTTAGCAGGAGTGCACCCCAAGGTTTAAAAGCAATGGCACACAGTCACTTCAAAGTGTCTGCCAACTGGCAAGAAAGTACAGGCAAGATGGGAAGGGTTGGTCTGCTCCTGGCCAAATGAAATATGTGGGGCAGCACCAATCTTTTCAAACCAGTTGTTTAACATCATCCTTCTCTCAGGATCATCACGATAAGCTTTTCACGCTTCCCTGAAAGAACAGACCCAAGGGGTGGTAAGAGCTTGGGCTAACAGGAAATATAGAAAGCTCCACTCCAGATGCATCGGAAAGGAGTGGAATTGCAGACATTTTGTCTTGGAAAATAAATCCAACGACACTTCCATCAAATTAAATAAGAATTCCAGGATAGCAAAACTAATTCATAAAACTGAGTCACCCAATACAAAAGTGTCAGTGATTTAAAAAAAATAATTTAAGGAATTCCACTGAGGAATTAGTTTTGCTCCACAAGATGTGGAAAGATTCAGTCCATTTGCACACTCCCCAGCACATCTGGCTTGAGTGACAGCAGGGATGGAGACTACAGTAGAAAGGACTTTTTTCTCTAACGCTGCTCAGTGCATCCCATGCCTGAGGAATCTGCTTGGACTTGGGTACCGAAAAACCCGTAAGCGTATCTGACACATCAGCTGTACTTAAGTCTGCAGTAAGCATGTGGCCAAGTATTCTGTTAGACACCAACATTTCACATCATCGTTCTCAATATTAATTTTGTATTACTGTTTTAGATTACATTTAGTTTTACCCTTTGGGTACAGCAAAGAAGAAATACATGTGCTATCTAGAACGTGGGGCCGTCTGTGTGAGGCTCCATCTAGATGGAAAACAAAGAATTGTTGAGATAGCAGAGATCTTCTGCATTTAAAAACAAAAGCAGCTTTGCTGAGGGGTTTTTTTTCTTTGCCATATTTATCCTGTGCAACTCTGTGTGCAAAATGTCAACTTAATTGCAATATTTTAATGCAACTCTGTAGTCAAAATGATATAGTATTATATAGCCCAAAGCTGCAGAAAGATGCTGCTCTGAGGCATAGCAAGAGTGATGGTGAATAAAGCATGATACAAGCACACTTCTTTGAGCAGTTTGGATAGTTTTGCCACCATTTGTTACTGTCAGCACATATAATTTTTACAGTACGGTATGAATTCTGGCTGCAGTGAAAAGAATGCCTTCCACTGCCAGTATGAATAAGATTTCACTCAATTAGAATAGCGTGCAAGTGTGTCATATAGTATTAACACAGAAAGCTGATGTACATTAAGTCTGAATGCTGGGAGTTATTGTGCTAATGCTATTGTTTGGTGAACAACTATTTCCCTGCAGTGGAAAAAAAAAAGGGGAAAAAAAAAAAAAGCAAGGGAAATTAAATACATAAATCAAAAATATGCGTAATGTTTGATATTACCATACTGAAATTAATGTATTCATAATTTAAACTTTACCTTGCTCCTAATTTAAACTTTACCTTGCTCCACTGTATTAAGTTTCTGCATACCTA
Organism: Perdix hodgsoniae; assembly: GCA_035772895.1. Taxonomy (NCBI): domain Eukaryota; kingdom Metazoa; phylum Chordata; class Aves; order Galliformes; family Phasianidae; genus Perdix; species Perdix hodgsoniae. Next base: position 26,663,412 of record JAPSGF010000007.1, read on the forward strand.
TAGAGAAACAAATGTAAACACAAAGAGAGAGACCCATAGACTGTGTGCTGAAACAAGTCTCTCATTGCAGTGCTTGTTGCTGTGGGTAAATGCAAGGGAAATACAGGCTGTGTCGCGTTGCCAGGCATACAGGCTGTTTCCTACCTGTGTCAGTGAGAAGTTGGGTCTGAACGTTGCAGTAGTGATGCAATCAGTTACGACCACGCACTCCTCGACACCACATTCACATTTACAGCCCGGCAGCGTGGGGCACCGTGATCCCACACGGCGATGTGTGTGGGGGATGAGGGGCTGCTCAGCTCCTGGCACTGCACTTCTGCTGCCCAGAGCTGAAGGTGTGCGATGCACAGGATGGGCAGCTGCCACCGTTCCTGCGAGAAAGGTCAAAAGTGCCTGGAGCCGAGGTGTGCCTCAAACTGCCGTTGTACTTAGAGCCAATAAACACGGAACTCTTCTCTACTGAGACCCAATTAGCTTTTCCATTCAAAGCCGTACTGCACTTTCTGCACGTTGCTTACGAGCAGGACTAAAAAACACACGTACCATGACACTTCTAAACGCTTTTAAACGCTTTTAAAGCGTTTGTTGAATGCCTTTCCCGATCTCCCAGGATTATCTCCTCCTTAATGTGAGTTTTCGGTGAATATGACCAGTCTAATTGTTTTCCCCTGCCAGGATCACTGCGTTTCTCAAGCAGTTCTCACCTACTCACTGACCTCACAGCTTCAGCCTTGGATCTTAAAGAAACTGATAACTCCACTTCCAGAAAACTGTGCGGTAAACAGATTTCCTGCCCCGGGCTTTACAAGGATCGCTGTAGTCTCAGAGCCACCGTGCACGTACCATTCTTTTTTCCCGGATTTTTTTTATTATTATTATTATTATTTTTTTTTGGTGGGGTTCATATGTTCCTTTTCTGTTACCTTTTCTGCCAGTGAAGTAATCAGGGAGAACGGCGGGAGGCTCCATAAATATGCAAATTGTCGTCAGATAACTGGTTTCGCTGGTTCCGCCTTGGGACTCCCGCCGGGCGGCTCCGCGGGGAGATCCGACGCCCCCGGCCCCGCGCCCCGCCCCCCGCGCTCCGACCGCTCCTTCCCCTCTCCTCCTCTCCTTCCCCTCGCCTTCCCTTCTCCTCTCCTTCCCCTCTTTTTGCCTTCTCCTTCCCTTCTCTCCTTCCCCTCACCCCGCCGCTGCCGCCGCTTTCCGGTGCGTGCTTGCGCCTTTCGGCTCCTTGGCAGCGTCCCGAAGGAGCTCGGCGTCTCGTCGCTGCTGGGTGTCACGGAGCAAAGCACGGGATGCTGAGCCGCGCTCGGGCCCTTTTCCTTTCTAACTCGGCATCGGAAAGATTAAAAGCGGCAACTGGCTTCCAAGTTAAAAAATGTGTTGAAGTGAAAGTTTAATTCGTAGTTAAACACTCACTCCTTAGTGGATTCTGATGTGACTCTGCTGTTAAACCGACATCGGTATTGCAGTGACGCTTTAATTAATAAAAATGGTTAGAGTCCTCTCTGTCATCTCATTGCTTACCAGCATCCACACAAACTGTTTTAAGTCCCCGTCTAAATAGGGGAGTGAGAAGGAAAACATCGGCCGCCAAAGTTACTTTGAAGCCAGAGAAGCGAGGCGGGCACTGGATGGGCTCCATCCCTCCGCGATCGTCGCAGCTCCCCGCCGCGGAAGCCGCCCGTGCTGAGTCAGCGCTGCTCACGGAGCGCAGAGGGCGGCAGGGGTGAGGAGCTGCCGCTGCCCCGAGATTTCCTCCTGGCTCTGGAGCCGGGCCTCGCTGGGAAGGAGACGGCGGCGGCCGGGTGGACAAAGGCTGTGGGCAGATCCACCTCCGTGTGAGATGGAGCGGGCAGCAATGGCCTCGTCTGTGGAGGAGGAATCCGGACTGCAGACTGGAGGCAGAAATGGGGGTTACAGTTAAAGTTCAGAGTTTGCCGTGACTGAAAATTTAAAGTAACTTCCCTGAACTACATTTAAGACTTTTTTTTTTTTTTTCCCCGTGTTATCTCCAGATTTGATTGCGGGAAAAAGCTGACTGTTAGAACAGCAAGACCAGTGCACCATCCAGCAGTTGGGAATCGAGGCCCTCCTTTACCAGAGCCCCTTCCACATATGTACTGTCACCCACCTTCCAGACACTCGGCACAACCATTCAATCTATTGAATCAAGAGACTGTTTGATCTTATCTGCTTCTGTGAGCTGACTGTCAACCTGCTTACACTGCATATTAAATCATCCATAGTAGCTGTATCAAGCTGGGATGATCTGTTAATTCTGAATTTACTAACCCTTCGAGTGCAGTCATTGTGTTTAATCTAGTGTGGCCAGCATTTATTTTACAAGCCTAAATCCTTCTTATATGTCCGTGCTGTAGGTTAAAAAATCATTAATGTGTAGAAGATGGTAATTGGGAAGAGTTCACTTTGATCTTTGGAAGCCAGTTGACAGCATCACTGCTCCAAACACATACGTGTTGTGTGCTCTCACCACGCTCACGTGCCTGGCGTGCTGGATGTGTGCACACATACGCATGTAATGACATTTCCTTGCAGAAAGAGTTTTGCATGAGACAAGGAAAAAGAGAGGCCTCAGACAATGCCTTCATTCCATGTCTCAGTGAAGACTTACAATTGAGAGGCAAATTCCTGGTGCTGCAGTGCAGTGAGAGCATGTGGCTGCAGGCACAGCCCCGCCAGGAGGGCCAACAAACGTCTCCTCCTGGAGGCAGCGCCCAGCCCGATGCATGCCTGCAGCCACTGCCAGCACCAGGCTTCCCCACGCGCTGAGGACCACAGCCCCTGCCAGGCTTGAGAAAAGTCAAGTGCTGCTGTCAGCACCTCTACCGCCCTGTCCCTTCCTAGACATAGATACATGCGCAAAAAATTGCATGCAGATATGTGCATACATCTAAATATGTTGATCTGTTTACTGTACACACCCATCTCTCCCTGTCCCACTCTCCTGTTATCTATTCTACTTGCACGCTGCTGATGGCATCAACGTATTCACAGCTTTTATTTCAGTCACAAACTGGTAGGCATGCTTCCTTTTTTGGTAATCACATGCCTGGTATCTCTCTAATGTAGCCTAATAACAATTTTAGCATTCAGATAAAACGATTTCATTCTGTGATTGCCTTTTCTATTAGATTTGATTCTGAGAAGCCCCAGTGGGTGCCTCCGAGGCAGAGATCTATCTGTGAGGCTGCAACCGATTCAATAGCAGCCTGAGCTAACCTTGACCTTTCCCTAGACCCTGCTCCATCTGGTGCCAGCCTGGTCCCCCCCTTCTCCTCCTCCTTGCTTCACAGGCAGCATTGATCAAGACGAAATCGAGCGGCTCTCTCCCTCGGAGGGCTGGGCAGTCACAGGAAGGACAGCACATTTCAATATATGGAGACGACTGAGCCTCTTATGCAATCATAAATCTACATAGAGGCTTCTGATTTGATATTTCCTTCACCTCCAAAGATTCTCCCCTCCCTCCCCCAGCAGGGATTTAGAAACTATAAGGCAACGGCTTTCCCCAACACCTGGAAATTATAAAGCTGGCTGTTGGGAACGCATCCTGGCGATTTGATCTGATTTACTTGGCTTCTTATTTATTTCCTTGCAGCTCGCTCCATCTTTTTCCTGCGTCCTCGGTTCCGTATCTCTGCCTCTTCTCTCTGTTATTTTCCCCCGTTCGGAGGCGGCCTTTATTCACCTCCTCGGGGATGCCGGGGTGCCGCTGTGGGCAGGCTGGAGGGGCTGTGGATAGGCTGGATCGGGAGGACCGTCTCCTCCGAACCCCGGCACCCACTGCCGGCTCGCTCGGGCACGTTTCTCTATCTGCAAATGAGAAGAGGCTCCTGCGATCAATCGGCACGCAGCATTTCGTGCTTCATTTTCTTCCCCTCTTCTCCGCTCTGCCGCTGCACCTGTATCCCAGCGCCGCCTCGCCCCCAGAGCCCAAGCGGAATTGCGCCGTGCCCCGCACCGCCCCGCACCGCCCCGCACCGCCCGCCGAGGCGTTCCGACGCGCTCCCTCCCCCGTTCCCTCCCCGGCAGCAGCCGCATTTGTGTTCGCCCCGCGGACAACCGCCGCGTCCCGTGCTCTCGTCTCTTCTCATCTCCGTGTGGGTTCCTTAATTGCCAGGACGTTCGTTTACAATCCGCGATTCGCTTTCGATTCCCAAGAATTGTAGCATGACCGCGTTTTCTCGTCTCTCAAAAGTCTTGAGATTATATAACAGACGATGCAAAATTATAATGACGATCTAATCTATGCGCGCCGTAATTATTGTATAGGGTTTCCTGCGCACACACAGCTCCTGCACTATCCGCAGAACCAACAACCAGCTGTAGATGCAGAGCAGAAAAGATAGAGATTGATATTTGGCAGAATGAATGTAGGAGAGGGATATTACTTAATGGGAAAACGTATCTGGAAATGCATTTCTGTTTCTTCTCAGTAATTTGTTTTGCTTTATCTCCATGGGTTGTAAAAAATAATAGGAAGAAACTGTGAATTACGCTGAAAAAATACATATACTCAATTTATCAGTTTACCATTACATTTCCTATCTGCAGTGTTGCAAAGATTTAGAACATTTCCAAAACTTTCGGATCTAATCTGCATTTTGTGCAGCCCATGGTTTGTTTGCAAGACCTGCCACCACATGCCAGCTAAAAATGAGTGTCAATTAATAATAAAAAACTCCCTTCCTTCCTTATTTCTGCTCTCGTACTTCAACGGACAAAGCTACCGATGGTGAGAATTTTCCATTACTAACAGTTTTTCTTCTGCAGCACCAAAGCTTCCCCAAATAGAGCTGCTGAATGTTTCCTTCTTTTCCCAGTGGCAATTTATGCACACCACTGCTCATTAAAAACATAAAGAATATTCAGCACTTTAAGGAGTGTTTTTTTCTTCTACCCAGATCAGCCAGCAGAACCAATCACAAATCCAGTGACTGCACTGTGTTTGTGGTGTTCCGAATTAGAAATCATTTGAAACCAGAAGTGGGGTGGTTTTTTTTGGTTTTGTTTTGTATTTTTGTTTTGGTGTTTTTTTTTGTTTTTTTTTTTTACTGTTTTCTACATGAGAAGTAGCTGAAAAACATTCACCCTTGTGACACAACAGATTTTCTAAGCTCTTTTCTTTCCAAGCTACCTGAGCAGCCGTGTCATCTCTGCAGAAATGCCCGGGTGTGGGTTGCTGTTTAAAAGCATATTGTACTTATCAATAAAATGTGAAATGGCTTAAAAAACAATTTGAGCTATGAATTGCCATCTGCTCTTTGGGAGGGGGGGGGGGGGGGGGGGGGGGAAGGGAGTGGGGAGTGTGAAACAGAAAGTAACTGCATTTATTTTCTCACTTTGTTGTTTGGGTTTTTTTTTAATAGTAACATAAACAATACTCCAGAATGCTCTGGCTGTACGAAAGGCATCAGCGCAGCTCATCATGCCTTGGGTCAGGACTTTGTCCACGTTGTTAATTACCTCTTCTTTTAACAATCTGCAGAAGTGCCACGGTCCTTTTTTCCCCATTAAGCAGGGTGTCCTTTCTAATTTCAGAGATTAAAAGCCTGGTCCACCTTCCCACGTGACAGCGAAACGTCCCAGCGGACAGCAAAGAGGCCTGCAGACCCTCTTCTGTTCTGCATGGGAGGAGAGTGGGACCACTTCCTCTGGCACTGGCGTTTGCCGGCTCCAAAGCCTCGGTGCTGGTGATGCGGTGCCCCTGTGAGAGCTGTGTGCATCACCGTGAGGCCAACTGCAGGTGTTGGGAGGCCTCTGCCCGGCCCAGGGGAAGGCATGGCCCCGGCAGCCCTGCCTGGCTCCTGCCTCTGGGCAGCCCTTCCTGCCCACAGCACTGCTCCCCGTGGCAGGGCTCACCGCAACAAAATAGAGAGGGAAAATAGGGAGAACAAAATAACAGCTCGCTTCTTCCTACTTAGCCAGAGTTATTTCTTCGCTGTCATTCAGCTGGGAGCCCTGACTTTTGTCACCTCTTTATTCCAGTTCTTGCTCAGCTAACCAACCCAGACGCTGCTCCTACCTGCTACAGAGAGGAAGGGAGAGCCCTGTGGGAGCACACGGAGCACTTCAAACCGGGCAGTCAGGGTGGAGCAAGCGGGGGGACGTGAACAGAAGCTCTTGGCTGTAACTGGGTTTCACAGGAGCGCGAGGGAGGGAGCTGGGAGCAGCTACAGGCCCGCCCCACTCAAGGAGCACGAGTTTCACACGGCCATTGTGCAGAGCAGAAATTGCCCTCCTCTGCCCAACGGTCTGACACTTCCTACTCTCTGAAAGACCGATCTGTTAAAAGCACTATTTCAAAAAGGAGAACAAGGGGCAGATTTTGTGCCGCCTTGGAACATGGCTGGAGTGTAAATAAGGGAAGAAGGAAGAGGCAAATGTGGTGGCATTAGGTAGGCCTGCACCCCTCTCGTTTTGATTTCCATCGTGCCCCTGTTAGGGCCGGGACAAGCAAGCTGCCCGAGTTACATGCAGAGCACGCTAGTTCCTTGTGATGGCTGCAGCACTGCCTGTGCTGAGTGCTTCGCACCTCACCTCCACCGCCACTGTAGAATTAGGGTGCAAATCCCCCATCCTCCATCAGTAACAAATGAAACGCCGGAGCTGAAGATTGAACACAGTGGCCTGGCAGAGTGTGTCATGTCTCACATAAGAAGAAATGCAATGAGTGCATGATCAAAAATAGCTGCCTGGTTTTGTAGCAAAAGGTTTCAGAGGTGAAATGCATGTTCTGGGAAGGGCCTGAGCCCTTAAACCAGCTCCACATGTGAGTAACATCAGGCCAAGCCATACGTTGGCAGAACTGCTGTGCTGAGAAAAACATACAGGTCTGTGAGACTCCTAGATTTTCTTTCTTTTCTTTCTTTTCTTTTTTCTTTTTCTTTTTCTTTTTCTTTTTCTTTTTCTTTTTCTTTTT
>JAPSGF010000007.1:26670370-26782671 GCA_035772895.1 Perdix hodgsoniae
TTTTTCTTTTTCTTTTTCTTTTTCTTTTTCTTTTTCTTTTTCTTTTTTTTCCTGTTACATTGTGCAGAAGTAAGCAAAGCACTCAAGCCAAGAAGCTGCTGCAGCAGGACACTGCCATGCAGGAAATTGCTGCTGCTGTCCTTTGCAGGGTTCATCCATTCTAAAACTTAGGGAGGCTTATTCTTGGGTATTAAAACACCTCCAGGCATAGTTAGACTGGGGAAGGTAGCTTAATTTGCTAGTACAAGTGGGAAATCACGTATTTTTAATCTAGTTATCTATTTTTAACCAGGTAAAGATGGGAACAAAGCGAGCTTTATTGGTTTTAGAGGCTTGCACGTGTGTTCTTGTGTCACAAGAATGATAGAACCTCTTCCAGGCCAAGAACCTGCAGCATGAGAACAGAGACTTTGGAGATTTTGCAAAGAAATAATTTAGATACCTCTCCGCTTTCCTAAAGCCACGTGGTTTTGCCTCAGATACACAACAGCTTTGTCTGACAGCACGTATCAGAGCCAGGTGCAGCCTGACATGCATGGTCCTGCAGCCCAAGATGCCTGCCAGACGCAGGCAGGGTTTCTTTCCTCCAGCAGCAGAGCGTTTCAGCACTGCTGGCTACTGGCAGAGGCCAAGCACCAGGCCCTGCTTTGGCCATCTGACAAGTAGCGTGTTCACACAGTGGGTGGGCTCAGCTCTTGGTGGCTGCTGTGACCCGTGGCTTTTTCAGTCTGTCCTGTCCTCACTTCTTCAGGAAGAGCCAGAGAGGGTGGAAAGCTTGTATGAAGGTGCCTCTGTTTTACAAAGCAGTCTGCAATATAGATGCATCTGATAAGCGTGGTATGGCACTCAAAGAGAGATGCAAACAAAGTGGAGGGACTGTCATTAGGGAGTCACACGCAACAGGTATTTTCTTCTGCGTGAATGGCCACACTATTTACACAAGGACGGATATTGCCAGCTCCTCGCTGCTGCTCCATCTCCTCACCCACGTATAACTGAAGGGAGAGTTAGAACTGATTCTAAAAGGTTTATTACAGCTACAGATGCTGGAGTGAGAAACGTATGTAACGCTTGCTTTCCGCAGCAACTGCTCAAAAACACTGCCACCACCTGTGGGAAATCAGAAGCTTGAGGAGGCTGCCAAGAGACCGATCCCAGGCAGCCCCTGGGAGAAGGTCCGAGGAGGCATCAGCATCCTCAGCATCTCCAAAGCCACTACTCTAATAGGTGGCCCTGATGATGTTTTCTTTGAGGAGGCACAGGTTCTGGGGTATCCTCTGCCTCCTGAGATCAGGCTGGTGGTAGAGGGAGACGGAGGAGGAAAATGTACCGTGCCACTGCCTGTGCCATGGCTGTTCTGCAGATAGCATGAGGACTTTGCTCTGCAGGACTGTCCATCTGGCACCATTCCTGAGCAATAAAAGCTCACCCACAAAGCATTTTACAGCAAACAGTCTGTGTAATGAATACCTTAATACTCCTGTAGCTAGACAACAATACTACAAATGGTAATTACTCTAAACACACTCACTACATGAAAACAACCCAAGTTCACATACCTTCCCCTTCAGCCAGCAGGATCCAGGGCCCCGCAGAGGAAGGGTGGCTCCTCATGTTACTCACAGAGATTCTCTGGCATGCTCCAAGCACACTGCCCAGGTTTTCCAAAAGCCAAGGTATCCTAAAGCCCTGTGGTGAGCGCAAAGGCAGCAAGCTGGCTGCCAGCAGGCTCTCTCAGAAAGAAAAGAGATGCCCATGCATGGGTGAGTGCATGCATGGATGTGTGGGGTCAGGCATCAAATGTTCTAAACCTAGGGTTCTGCATCTACCACTTCCCTAAACCTTTCCCTAATCTTTGCATAGATTATTTCCTTGTCTTCACCTACTTTAAAACAAAGCAAAACAGGGTTACTGAAACAGCTTTGAGAACCAGACGCTGTCTGTGATTCCTCAGCACACATCACACACAAGAGCAACAGCTGAGTTTGTAAGATACTTGGAAAAAGAAGACTGTATTCTGTGAGATTAGAATTTAGTGACCAGAGTGATGCTTAAACTAAGGGATACAGGCAGAAATGTGAAAACATGACTTAAAACTACTTCCTGACCTGCACTCTTCTCCCCACAGTGTCCTCTACTCAGGCAAACATACAGCAGGCAGCATAGAGACAACAGAAGGCGAGGTGTTCTGTGGTTCTATTCTAACCTTGGAATTCTGGATTCAGAGTCTTTTTTGCTGGAGAACAGAGTCCTCTTTTTGAAAGAGACATTCTCAAAATGGACCGTTTATCACACGACTGTAAAACAATTACTGAAACCTGGTGTGTGTGAGCATTGCACCAAAAGAAGGCGTACATAACCTCGGAGAGAAAGAGCATGGTGAGGGGCTTCTCCTGTTTGGTTTCTAGCACAGCACATTCAATCATTCCACAGCATTTTATATAATTTATCAATTAATAATAATACCTGTCACCTAAAATGAAAGCAGTATCAATTCATAACCTCATTCTAGTCCCAATCACCAGTACTCTTTTTCAAATGCAATGTATCTTCCACTAAATTTACAAGCCTTTTTCATGAAAGCAAGTGCTGTTTACTTTATGTGGCTGTATCAGTGAGCTAAATATTTATTGCAAGCTCAAAGCGTTCACTGGCCTCATTTCCACCAGTTGTTGCATTCAGATTAATAAACCAGTTTCCTAGTTAAAGTGAAAAGAGAATTCAGAAATGTTAACATGAAGTGAAAAAAGAAGCAAGAAAATGACTAACAGACACCAGAAAGCTTCATATTTATTTTACCCTGTCAATTATTTTTAAAGAATACCCTGTTTATGGAGAAAAAAAATGTTAAAAGACTTGGGCCATTAAATAAAGATGTCCACAAGCACCAGTTCCTTCATTTTTCCTCATTTTGGAGAAAGTGGGTACTGCACAGGTGTTTTTTCCCCCTTTTTATAACTCTGTTATACTTTTACCAGTGCTGGAAAAAAAGTCGTATTTCAAAGGCCACAGAATAAACCTGCATCATGAGTTTATGGCTCTGCACGGTGTGCTTATGAAGCCAAGCACTCATCAGCACTTGCAGCATTTGGAAATCACGAATATCCAGCAATCTTAGCAGCCATGTGTAAGGTTGTAGAGGTAAGAGTTACTCCCAGGCAGGGGTGGCTCCAAGTAAACACTTTAGGAGGCTCAGACCTGGAGATAATTTCAATTTGTTTGTAACCAGTCATGAACACACAATCACCTCCCGAAAGTGCCTGGCTGAGAGTGCAGACAGATGGAGAGCACAGAGGTTAGTACAGCCAAGCCTCAGACTGACCTTTGTAAAGAGAATTAAATCACTCTGACCTTGTTGCGAAGCCTAAATTATATCCATAGACCTCAAATAATACATCGCTGCCCTCTTTTTATCAGCCTTCCTACCTCGAGGGTATCTTGTTTGCTAACTACTAATGTTAAATTGCAGCATTTATGCTCGCATTTGTGACCTTAGTGGACATCTTGTCACATTTTTCACGAACGCTTAGAAAAACAGAGAGAATGTATAAAACCAAAGTCTCCTTTCACTTAGGCATAAAATAAATGTGAATAGGAAAAGAAATCTGTTTCAATCAGAGGGCACTGAACACAGCAGTCATTGTATAATTCTAAGCTTCAGTATCATCTATAACCTATCATCTGGACAGACCAGAAAACAGAGCAGTGCCATCTAACAGGATTTCCAGTATCTCAGACGCACATTTTCTTCTCAGATAGTTTTAATATTTCAGGATATATTTCACTTGGACTAATACTAAGAGCAGCATAACCCACGTGGCACCTGCCAGTGTTGGTAAGGCAGGCATGAACAGCACCAGCAGCAACATGCAGGAGGCCAGGCTCTCCTGCCTGTAGCAGCAGAGGAGCCCGGTGGAGGTGCAGCAGAACTGCAACCCTTCCCACAGCTGTGGGCCTGGCTCTGCCTTCTATGGTTTACTGCTGCACCGCAGCCTGACCAGGAGGTGCTTGGGGGGGGGGGGGGAAATAAAAGTCTAATTTCAGGATGCATCTTATTAGGTATCTTCTTTCTAAGGTGTGCTGGAGTTCCTTCCTTTAAAATAAATAAATAAATAATTAAATAGTTTTTTTCCTTTGCAATTATTTTGGTATTTTTTGATATTTTTTGATATTTTGGCTCTGCCACCGTCTTTCTTTGTAATCATGAACAAGTCTTACCAAGGTCCTCAGTGGGGAATAGTCCTTGAATCTCCCCATGGAAGGCTGTGAGCCTGCTGGACAGCAGGCCTGCAGGGCCAGAAGTGTGCAGCCGAGGGGAATGCTGCCTCAGGCAGGTTGAGCTGCCCAGCAGCTCTTCCATCCCATGGGATCACACCTGCCCCTACCTCATCTGCCTCATGCCTCCATGCCATGTTTGGCACAGTCCCCCTGCTGACCTTTCTTGACTCTCTAAGCCAACACAAAAACAGCCGCTTCTTGCTGAGACGGTGTTCAGAGTGTTCAGCAAGCTGGGCTGAGTAATTGAATGGAGGGGTGAGCACCAGAAGTGGCAAGCAGCAAGAGCCCACAGCTGCAGGGTGGAGAAGAGAGCAAACCAGTGCAGCACTGATGTGAATCAGCTACAGAACCACAGTATTAGATTGAACTGCTGATGGGTGTTAACTTTGGCATGGAAGCAGCTGAAAGGCTTGAACATAACGCTTTCTTCCAGCTTTGCTCTGCAGAATGAGGAAAAAAAAACAACTCACCAGAACTCTGCTATGAATGTCACTTAGGGCTTGCCCTCCAAGGTGGACTGCAATGGTAAAAGTCCTTCACATACGTCGTTCTTACAGTAGCAGTTGCATGTTAAACTAGAAAAAAAAACAAAGAAACAAAAAAAACCCAACCTCACTTAAAATATAGCCTCTTCCCTGATAGATTAAACCATTACTTTTCAGAGTAGGTACAGCACGGTGAACACCATCCCAAATTGCCCACTATTAGCTCTTCAATAGGTTCATTTGTTAGCCCAGAAATGAGTTCAGCATCCCACACATCACTGCTGATACTGATGGTAATCCTCCCTCCTAGTGTCGCTTGCACCAAGGAAACCTGTCCTCAGAATCCAACAGCTGCTTGGTCAGAAGCACCAGCCTTGGACACAGGAAGTCGCAACTGTGTGTGATGGAAGCTGTATGGTGTTATTCTACTGAGGCTTCATTAGATCACAAGCCTGCAGATTCTACTGAGAACTACATAGAGTTAACCTACTTGAAAAGGCAGAAGTGTGAACAGCCCATGGGGGTGTGCTTTTCACATTTTTTGCCTGCAAATGTACTAGAAATTCCCCTAAAGGGAAGTTCCACGTTTCCAAATGCACGCTGCAGACTGAGAACACCGAGGAATATATTTCCAGCAGATTCCTCTCAATATTTTAAAGAACTTCCAAATAGATTCCCTTATTTCCAGGGACAGGGCCAATGGCAGACTACAAAAGCAACCGGTCAGGGTCTGTCAAATCCCCCATGCTCCAGCTTGCTGCTGCTGTTGCTGCCACAGTGTGTGCTTGGGGGTGGCTGCTGCATCCTGGATTGGAAAAGCAGTTCCCTTCTGACAGCAGCAGTCTTTCTCCACCTTCCTACCAGACAGTTGCAGGGTCACCAAGCCTGGTCCCCAGATCTCAGGGCTGAGGCAGCAAAATTCAGCCTTGCCAAGTGCCTGAGAAGTCTTGTTCCAGCTCTGACCCCACTACTCTTAGTTGTTCCTCTTCTGTTGTGTGGTTCCCATGTGGTTCACTGTAAGGTGTGTGGAGTGAGGAACAGAGCCCCAAGGAGTGACATATCTGTACATATCTGTGCAAGTCCAACCGTGGAAGAGATGGTCACAGGAAGGAAAAGACAGAAGAAAAACAGGCTAGGAGAAAAGGTCCATGTATTGAAAATCATTTAATATTCCAGGGCTGTGAGATCCAAAAACTCAAGTCTGATCTAAACAGTCATACAGGAAATAATGAGTACGAACCACTACTTACTTCCTTTGGCTATACAAAGCAAAAAACCAAAGCAGTAACGATACTGTTTTATTCTGTGATCTGATGCCTGCGTTACCTTATTTCCCAGAGACTGTTCCTCTGCATACCACAACATGCCTGTCAAGATGTGGATTTACAGGTTATGCTGTAGCTGAACCTGCTAGTTTTCAGCTCCTTTTACTTGTTGGTACATGCCTAACAGTGTTGCAGTCCAGATTAGGAAACATTTGTTTATGCCCCAAAATCCCCAGCATATTTTTCCAGCTCTGCTCCCAGTGCTGGGTTTCATCCCACCCCAGCTCTCTCTTACTCAGCTCCCACACTGTTTCCTGGTGTAAAATTGATTAGAAGCAGCATGAAATGTCATTGGGCTGACCCTCAGGAGGCTGGGCCCAAAAATAACAGGCAGGAAAAGTGGCCTTTTGATTAAACTTTCAATTGCCAAAAAAACTGTACATCTCCTCTCACTGTGCATGTGCACACACACTGAAAGCCAAGAGAATTCCACAAGAGATGCAGACACCACAGTGACTTTAGCACAGACCTGTTCTTAACAGCGTTAGCGCTGCTGAAGACAGTAAAACTCTTGCCATCAGCTTCAGGGACAGCAGAAAGGTCCTTTGTTCCCCTTCCTATTTCACATCTCTTTCTTCCTGGTATCTCTCAGCGGTTAGCAGAGAGAGAATGCAAAAGTCCTGTGCAGCAGGCCCAGGCTGGCTGCTTGGGATTGAAGAGCTGGTGGTGGGGCAGCATCTTGGGAAAGCAGCACAGCTTTTCAGGGTGTTCTGTTGAGCCCATACTGACACGTTTTCTGGGTAGTGTTAGGTACGTGTTGCTAGTACTTTTCCAAGAGGAAAACACCAGCAATATCAATTCAATATCAACAATAACCAAGAAGCTCTTCTGGTAGGGTCCTGGGAAATCCAGGCGCTGCTTCAAGGAGACAAACAAGGCACGTGGAGTTTTGGTGAGAAAAAGAAGGTGACAAAGGACGAAGCATGCCCTCATGCACACCTATGCTGATACAAACATCTGATACTATGCGCATATTTTACATATTCATACATTTATATGTCAGACTGCTCCCATTTCAGAGCATTTTCACTCATTACTTAACTTGCTGCAGAATAGCCAGATAAAATGGAACGAGGGAAGGAGAGAATAACAGATTTTGGAACCCCAAAATTTCCAGGCCTCAGCAGATTTGCCATGGTCTTGTTTGTATATATTTTTACTCTCATTTAGAACTACCAGGTTGCAGTGAGCCCCTGGTATACACCACATCTCTGCTTGAGGTCAGTAACAAAGCAGCTTGGCTAGGCGTCAAAGCACAGGTGTTGATAATACTTTCAGGTTCAACATTTAGAGCTCATCTCTAATCCAGGTGAGATCAGTGGAACATAGAGGCAGGCCACGAGCATAAAACAAACCTCTTGCCTCCTGGGGCTGTCTGAGGCCAAAACCTGCCTCTGCAGGGATGCACCTCGGCCACAACAGCATCCTGTGGTTGCTTTGTCACATGAGCAAAGCCAGTCTTCTTAGGTCTAGAGATGAGCTATAAGAGACCGTTACAAAAAAATAATGACTGCTATTATTCTGAAAATAGCAGAATGGAAATGAGCCAGTGTGATATGTGGTGATACAAATTCATCTTGCCTTTTCTTACTCATGCTTCTCTTTCTCTCCTTTTCAGAGGATATAGGAACCTTCTTGCCTCAACCTCAGTAGCAGTTCCTCTAAACTTAAAAAGGACAGCTCTACTGCTATGTTATCGCTTTTTTTTAACATTTCTCACCTCCCCTCCACTATATTCAGCCTTTGAGTTTGCAGTATGCATAATGAATTGGAAAAAAAAAACTTTCTGAAATATTTCTTGAACAGTTCTTGAGGATTATCAAATCCATTATTGAAATGGTATTTGAGAAGTGACAGAAAGAAGAGAATTCACAAGGGCCTGGTAAGGCATATCTATCTCAAGCAGGGAGCCAGTGTTTGGTCAGTGATGTACAGTGTACCTGCCATGGAACCTGGACACTCGCAGCAATTGGACGTAATATCTTGGTCAGCAAGTGGAGACCCCAAACACACAGCGGTTTAAGATGGGGATTGTGAGAAACAGACATGCACAGAAACCCGAATCACATGTTAAGGCTGTTGTTTAACATTCTAGGTATGTAAGATAGAGGATAGAAAGAATAAGAATTATCATAAAATCCCTGCTAAATCATGCCCTGCTTTCTCAAGGCAACCTCGAGCTTTAGTAGTTCAGGCAGATTCTCTAGCTGACAATTAATATTAATGGCTAGATTTCACAATGTGGCATTATCACACTGTGAGATGGGTGGGCATACCATCTGGGTTTTGGCAGGTATTAGATGTAATCAAAGGGATTACTTGGCTCAGGGAGAAATGGAAAACCTTGTGCTTGTTTAGTCTTTCTTCTTTTGTTTGGATGCAGCTCTAGGTGTACTTAACTATTTTCCCCTTGTCCTTTGTTTCTGGTGATGAGCGTTTCTGAGTTTACATGGGAAACGAGAGGCGGATACCAAAGCAATTGTATTAGTTGGAGACTGAACCGATTTGCCTTATAGCCTTTCTCTTTCACATGCAGTGTTGTTTTGGGATCGATTGTCAGCTCGTTTAGGGGCCTCTCTTTCGCATC
Organism: Perdix hodgsoniae; assembly: GCA_035772895.1. Lineage (NCBI taxonomy): Eukaryota > Metazoa > Chordata > Aves > Galliformes > Phasianidae > Perdix > Perdix hodgsoniae. The sequence continues at coordinate 26,679,046 of JAPSGF010000007.1, forward strand.
TTAGGGGGTTAAACGGCGTATTTAAAAGATGAGGGATTTAAAGAGAAAACACATTTAGATAATCAACCAATCAGACCTTTTTCAAGACAAGCTGGAGAAATTAAGTGTGTGAACCGATAGGCGGGCTGAAAAACAGACTTTGTACTTTTCTTTCCACAAAGCAAATACGAAGTGCCAACTTTCCGGGGCGGGTGGGAAATTCCTCTCCCTCCCTCTCCCTTCTCCCAGCCCAACCCAGCCAGCCCCGAGCGCCAGCCCTGCTGACGAGGGGAGGTTTCGTTTTAAACTTTAGGAAAGCTATCGATTTGGCAGCCTTTCTTCCCGCCTGTCTGTTCCCCAGCTGACTGTAGCTAAGTAATCCTCATCAATCTGTGGTAATGCAGGACCGTGTTTATTGCTGTAGTAGTTAAGTTGTTGTTAATTTTACACTAAATGGTTGTTATGATGATGAATGAGTAGCTCAGGCTGCCACCCAGGGGACTTCAGCCCATGCAGCCAACAAGAGCGAGATCGCAAGGGGAAGAAGGGAAGAGGAGCAGGGAAGAGCCAGGGAAACTTTTTTTCAGGACCTCTAAAAAAGGCGGGGGGAAGAAAAGGAGGAGAAAAAAAAGAAAAAAGAAAAAAAAAAAAAAAGAAAAATAATGGGAAGGAGACGATCGACTGGTTTGTGCCTGAATTAGTTCGCAGTGGGGTTACGGGAGCTGTCCGAGCGTCACCGCGGCTCTTTCACACATCAGCTGGAATGAAAGGAGGGATGAAAGCAACCTCGCGGCCCGGCCCAGCAGCGGCAGGGATCCCGCCCGAGGGCAGCACGCTGCCGCGCCTCCGGCAGAACCCCGTCCGTCCCGGGCTGTCCTGCGGACGGACGCGGCCACGCTCCCATCCCGCGGCCCGGCCTCGCCGCTGCCCGCCTTTGTCCCGCCGCACCGTCCGCTGGCGGGCGGCGCCCCCGTGCGGCCGCGGTGAGGCACTGCGGGCCGGGAGGGGAGCCGAGCGGCTGTCGCTGTCGCGGAACTTCCTCGGAGGTGGGCCGCAGTGAGAGCAGCGCGGAGCGGTGGGGCGAGTGCCCCTAAGCCGGACTGGCTGCAGGGCCTGAATTTTATTTCTTTGTGTCGCGTAGGTCTGATTACAGACCAAAACGTACGGTTTGCCCAGCCCTTATTGCTCACCTGGGTCAAGCGGCTTTGCATTACCATTATGTGTCACTGTGCAGAGTGATCAAGAAGAAGGAAGAGTGGAAATGTATTCTGGGAGACCCTGAAGGGAAAATAGCAAGAGAACCCAGGAGCTGCAAACATGCCCCGGGAGCCTTCAAGGTCTGAGTCCCAGAGAAAATACAGGCCAAAGTCAGTACCAAGCATTGCAAGTTGGGCGTGCTTCTTCCAGCCTTTGTTCTGTTTCCAATTTTACCTCGTGCCCATTCCTGGTCATCACTCGGAGTGATCACTCGCATCAGGCCACCATGCAGGTATAGAAATGTACAGCCACATTCCTGTAGACTGGACTCAGCACCCACAGAAGCCCCCTCACTTATGAGGGCTGTCCCACAGTGTTTTGCAGCCGCTGGGGTTCCTGTGGGTAATTTCTCAACTCCAGTGCTGGGACCCCCAGAAAGCAGGCTCTGCCACCAGCCCTGTGCCCAGACAATCTCTGTAGCCAGGATTCTTTCATGCAAGGCAATACAAAGCAGTCATGGGCGGCTCTGAAAGCTGGTCAGCCCACCTCTAGACCTTTGCACAATCCAGGTAGTATTTGTGCTGAGGAGGTGAAATCCACCTGTCACAGATTTGAGACATCTGTTACAGGTGAAAAGCACCACCACAAGAGCCCGTAAAGCACTCCATTACTTTGCATCCCACCTTCAACACCTGGTCTTGGCTCTGCTCTTATGTGTTGCACAACTACAATATTTGGAGTTTGGCAAAGCTTATCTGTAGTCACAAATTTTGAAATTCCACAGGCATGGTCGGTGAAGGCAGCCTGTTTCTAGCACAGTCTATCAGTTCCAAGTACTGCCTCTCTAATACTTGCTGCTTAGAAATTTGAAATGTGAAGGGTATATTGAAGAAGACCAATTATATATTAAGCAAACAAACAACAATGCCATTCCATAACTCTGCCTTACAAACAGATTATCTTGCATTCTCTTAAAATTTTGATAAAGCAATCCAAGATACCATTCCCTATAAGGGAGGCAACAAACAAACAAACAAAAAGTAATTGTGCTTATGTGGCTTTCGATGTTTAATTCTTTTTGGACCTCTCCTATTGCATTCAGGCAATACTTGGCAGCTGGCAATAGCTCTCCACAAGGCCCTGCCATAAATTCACCTGCTTGGCTCCACCTGCCAGCTCTGCCTTGGAACAGTGGAGGATGGTACAGGCACCCTTTGATCTCTTGCTGCCAGATGGGAATAGGGCCTCCCCACACGTGTGCTGAGCAAAAAGGCAATTTCTGCCACAAATTGCTTGTGATCTGCTGTGTTCCTAAGGCAGCAGACAATATTTACTTTCTGTTACGATTAGCTAGAATATAGGCAAACACGCCAGCTTTCCTTAAAATTAATAGATGAATTCTAGTTCTTCTTTATTTACATTGCTGTACCTGTTCTGAGCATGCTGTTATTAACTTTCAGTCTGAGCTCCTATACCATATATACCATAGCTCCTATACCACAGACGGCCACATGGTGCCCTAAACTGTGAGACATACACACAATCCTGCAATGATCACCTCTGCATATATTTAATTGTACAGCACTAGTGTTACTGCAAGAAACAGTATGAGCCAGAGTACATGATATGATTTTCTCAAATCTGCCACAGCCTTTCTGGACAGCTTTGAGCAATTCACTCAGCCTATTGCATTTTGATCATTATTATTTTAAGATTGCTATGAACTATTCATGAAGTCAAAGGATGCAATTCACAGCTGCCATTGCACAAGACAAAGCTCCCTTTTGGATTATCCTCTATGTACATATCTGTGCTCTTGTGCAAGAGGCTCTGGCAAAAGGCACAGACACATCAGTGAAGTGCTGGGAGAAGCAGATGCTGGGTGGTCCTATGCTTAAATTATCTGCTAGCTGCTTCTCTAGGGACCATGGCAACTGTGGCACAGATAAGAGAATCCCCAGGGACTACACTCAACTGGGTCACAGCCAGGAGAAGAAAAAGGAAGAAGTCCTGGTATTGGCATAGGGATGAGATGCCCTGCCTCTGGGCACCATCTCTGGCCCCAGCAACTTGTGCTCTAAATTAAGGGCTGCTATCCATCTGAAGAAAGGAAGAAAAGGAAGCAGCAGCAATACAAAGAGACTAAGCATTTATTTTTGGCTCACTTGTTCTTAATGGAGATAACAATACCTCAATCTTTGACAGCAAAGCAGGGAGACTCAGTTCATGGAAGTTTGCCAAGTAAATTGAGATCTTTGTACAAAAGGCACTTTCGACATGCACAACTTCTGGCTTATTAAAGCAAAACAAAAACCATTCACCTTAAGGAGCATTCAGGAATTAGGAGGCACAGCTCCCCACGGCTCAGTGCCTTATATGATTATTTAAGCTTGTACACATCCAAGCAGCAATGTTCAACTAGTTTAAATACCTAATGCATGAGGCGTGGAACAGTGAGGACACAGGACTGCTGTCTCTTCCACATAATTTGCCAGTCATTCGCCAGGGCTCTGCTCTGTTTTCTTTTGAGCAGCATCTAAGCCACCAAACAAGGCGTTGTATTTTAACCTTATCATGCTTACAGCTGTTATAAATACGTGCATAAGAGAGAGAGGCTTTTGGCTAAGTAGCCTATTTAGAAAAGCCCCAGAACACTTTTTCTGTAATTTTCTTCTCACTTACCCTTCCCTTTCTTCTTCCGAAATGGCAAGGAACCAGAGCAAGAGCAGCCTATGAATTGATTTGGAGACGATCAACATATTGGTGTTCAGCTCTGGCCAGCTGCCATGTCATTGACTGCCTCAGGATTGATTTGCACACCATTTCTTCTCAGCACATCTGCCAAGTCAAATGGAGAGAGAGCAATGAAGCGAAAAGAAAATTATGTATTTGTAGTAGAGACTTTCGCCTCTCTTCACATCTTCCCTTGGGAGAAGTTGAGGGACCTGGACTGACTTCAGTGCTACTTTTAGAAAATGCTGGGCGATGAGTTAGTAGAAAAGGAACAGCAGGGATCTACCTCCCTCTCCCCCCTCAAATCCTCTACCAACAACCACCTACAAAAGTTAAAGAAATTAAGTTTCTGTCTGTAGCAGAGACAGATGTTCAGCAGGCCAGAGTTTTGGCTAATATATAATGATCATTTTTGCTGCTGTTTAGTAGCCACGCATTTCAGTTTGCTTACAACTTATCTAAAGAACTACTAGAGTACTCCATCAAGTAAGCATTTTACAGGCATCTGCTATCAGTGACAGTAACAATAACAGAAATAACAGAAGAAAGCATGCTCATGACAAGTTGCTGGAGAGACCACGTGGTACCAGTTATATTCAATGAGGGGCTTCCATGCAGGGCAGGTAAGTCAGAGACTGATCAGTAGTCAGGACATTGGCCATGCCAGAAGCTAGAGATAACTCAGCTCAACTGGGATGTGTGCACTGCAAACATATTTCTATTACCTGTATATTTTCCCTTTGGAATCAGGAGGTGCTGATATCCCAAAATAGCCAGTCGTGTCACTTATTTCTAACTGTGAACTCCATGTCGTTGGTGCTCTCCTGGAGACAGAAGGACTCTTTCAGGTGAAAGATTTGTTGCAGATTGATACCAAAACTTTGCAAGGTTGTTTTATCAACGTCTCTATCAAGAAAAGTGAGAAGTTACTTCCCTCTATTTTCTCTCTACTGTCACATGTCAAATTCTCCATTTAGAGCTACCTAGGGTTGTAACAATTCTCTAATTTTTGCTGCTTTTGCAAGCACTACAGCTTTCTGATTGATTCCTCTCATTCATTTCTAACACTCCACACTGAATCTGGCAACATTTTTCAAAGATCAATTCAGACCTCAGCTCCCATTGTCAACAACAGCCAGTGACTCTCAAAAAGACCTGGTTTCTTATAACACTTCTGAAAATGTGCATTAGGCTCCTAAGTCAACTGAAGTGCACTGTGTGTAGCACGTAACTGAATAGCAAGACCTGGATGCTAGAATACAGAAGCAATCTTCAAAATCAAATAAACACTTTCATAAAGAACCATTTTGGCTTATTAACCAAGGTGTTTTGAACAACCTTGTACTCAGAAAATTCATAGTCTGTGGACTGCTAGAAGTAATCTAGATAGTATCATTCCACCTGCTATATTTTAATCTCTTCTACCTTTGGCATCCTCTATTGGTCACTCAGAGACAAAACATTTAGATGGGAATTTGGGCTGATATTGTAGACATATATCTATGCTCTTGTCATTTGGAAAATTTCGTTTTCACTGCATCTACAATACAGATGTCATTTTTCCTTCCTAAAGAGTTTGGAAGAAACCAGCAGAGTAACTAAATGTTAATTTTGCAGATACCATAATGACTATAGTTACTACATAGTAAAATCATACCGTTACACACCACAGTTCCGTTTTCTTCTGATTTCACTATTGTAAACTAAAGACACTTCCTTTATAATTTTCAGGCACACCCAAGGCTTTCCAGAGAAGTTTGGGTCTGAAAGGGCACCTATATATAAGTGCTAAGAAACCTTCATTCTGTTATCCTGTTTTCAGAAAAACTCAGCTTCCATTTAAGTAGTATTATACAAACAAGCAGTCTGGTAATATAAATTGAATCACAGAATCATAGAATCACTAAGGTTGAAGAAGACCTCCAAGATAATCCAATCCAATCTTCCACCTATCTTCCAATATTTCTCACTAGACCATGCCCCTCAGTACAACATCTAAATGTTTCCTGAACACCTCCAGGGTCAGTGATTCCACCACCTCCCTTGGCAGCCTGTTCCAGCGCTTGACCTCTCTCTCAGAGACCTTTCCTGGTGCAACTTGAGGCCATTCCCTCTATTCCTATCATTATTCACATGTGAGAAGAGGCCAAACCATACCTCACCACAACCTCCCTTGAGGCACTTGTAGAGAGGGATAAGATCATCTCTGAGCCTCCTCTTTTCCAGACTGAAAAATGCCAGCTCCCTCAGCCACTCATCATAAGGCCTGTGCTCCAGACCCCTTACCAGCTTTATTGCCCTTCTCTGAACATGCTCCATGGCCTCAATGTCTTTCCTATAGTGAGGGGCCCAACACTGAACACAGTACTCAAGGTGTGGCCTCACCAGGGCTGTGTACAGAGGGTTGATCACTTTCCTGCTCCTGCTGGCAACGCTATTTCTGATACAAGCCAGGATGCCATTGACCTTCTTGGCCACCTGGGCACATTGCTGGCTCATGTTCATTCAAGGATTGACCAGTACACCTAGGTCCATTCACTGGCATCTCAGGGAATCTTTTGAGTGTAATACGACCTGGTGATGAACAGAGATTTTTAAAGTTGCATTGATAACAATCAGAGTTTTGAAGAAGCCTAACCCATTTATGACAGCTGGCAGGCCCCAGAAGACATTAGTTTGTTTGCTTGCAGGGTGATATATGCAACTCTGAGCTCAACAGACAAGACAGGTACTCACTACCCTGGTGAGTACCAGTCAGTGATCAAAGATGCTAGAATACATCAGTTATCACAGGACTCATATTGCTCTCTTTTTGCAGGCAAGATTGAAGGCTTGGTCTCTTCATCTCACCTCACTTCAGATGTATATATATATACAAACATTTACTTATATACAAATACATAGAATATAAATCCTAGAAGCTATGTTAAGGCACATAGGAGACAAAGAGACAGCCAGCAAGGGCAGATCGTGCCTGACTAATCCGATGGCCTTTGGTGATGAAGTGACAGCTTTGGTGGATGAGGGAAGGGTGACAGATGTCATCTACCTAGAATTCTGCAAGGCCTTTGACATGGCCCCTCACCACATCCTTCTCTCTAAATTGGAGAGATGTGGCTTTGAAGGATGAACTGTTCAGTGGATTAGGAATTGGCTGGCTGGTCCCAGCCAAAGGGTTGTGATCAATGGTTCTGTGCAGGGTGGAGGCCAGTCACAAGTGGTGTCCATCAGGAGTCGGTCTTGGGACCGGTGTTCTTCAGCATCTTCGTCAATGACGCAGACGATGCCATCAAGTGCATCCTTAACAAATTTACATATGACACCAAGCTGAGTGGTACAGTTGATACACTGAAGGGAAGGGAAGCATCCAGAGGGACCTGGACAGGATGGAGAAGTGGGCCCGTGAAAACATAATAAGGTCCAATAAGGCCAAGAGCAAGGTGCTGCACTGCATCCAGGCCTGGGGCAGCAGGAAGGACATGGAGCTCTTGGAATGGGTCCAGAGGAGGGCACTAAGATGATCAGAGGGCTGGAGCACCTCTCCTGTGGAATGTTGGGGGAACTGTTTAGATTGGAGAAGAGTAGGCTGTGGGGAGACCTCACTGTGGCCTTCCAGTACTTGAAGGGAGCGTATAAACAGGCAGTGGAATGTCTATTTATAAGGATGGATAGTGATAAGACAAAGGGGAATGGTTTTAAACTGAGACAGGGGAGGTTTAGGTTAGATATTAGGAGGAAGTTTTTCACCCAGAGGGTGGTGAGGCACTGGAACAGGTTGCCCAAGGATGTTGTGGGTGCCCCATCCCTGGAGGTATCCAAGGCCAGGCTGGATGTGGCTCTGGGCAGCGTGGTCTGCTGGTTGACAACCCTGCACATAGCAGGGGGTTTGAAACTAGATGATCATGGTGATCTTTTCGAACCCAGGCCATTCTATGATTCTCTACATATGTAAAGTAGCTCTGATCTACTCTCTGAATTCCTTTTAGAAACAATGGAGAAAAAAACACCTTTTGGAATGCAACTCAACCAACCTATTTCAGGTGCCTGACAGAAGAGAACATGAATCAGGACCTAGAAGTCATTTTTATTTCTACTGACTACATAGATAGTTTAAATATTAAGCCGAAGTAGTGGTATCTACAAGACAGGTGCCCGCAGAATGACTCCCACCCTTTGATTCCCTTCTAAAATAAATAGCTTTCAGAGAACAGAACACTCATCACCTATCATGTAGCATGTCACTATAATCCTTCTTCTGGCCCACTCTTTCCCACTCTCTGTTCTCATACATGGGCTATCACCATCTCCACACATGTCCAGAAGTGTCCTCTCTTGCCTCCAACCCCTCCACAAACCAACACATAAGACACTATTCTTCTATAGCATAGAACCTGTTGCTTTCGCGGCATCCACAAGAGACTGATCAGCTAATAATGAAGATATTAATGACTAGTTTGGTACAATCAGACCATGATAGATAAAGTTTGGAAAATGCAAGTAAAAGAAAAAATCATTAGTGATAAGAGAATCACCTTTTTCTGAAGTAAGAAACGGATCTGTGCTGACCATCTCCCTTCTAAAAAAATTAAGCTTTAAGAAAAATACATCTGCACACACATACACATACATGAGAAAAAACAAACAAACAAAAAAAACAAACAAACTGATACGACCCCTCAGTGGTATAAGTACTTTCAAAAAACTCTGCTAAAGAATCTATTTTTAAAAGACTAAGGTGTAACAGAAATTTATATCTTCAGAGCATTTTTCTCCACTGCTTGAGCGGCATTTATACTTACTGGATTCAGTTTCAGATACAAGTAGTAGAAGTGAATAAATCCTTAAAATGGAGTTTCTCAAAACTAGATTGCAAAGTCATGATTGCAGCTTTCCTCAATTCCAGATTGTCCAGAATTCCAAGGATAGTCTACTACCCAGGCTTTTTTGAAATGCACATAAGAAGTTCACAGAGATTAGTTAATCTGCAGACCAAGGAGATTTCAGAAGAGGTTGAAAACCAATAAGAATTTTTGAAGACGGGTTATGACAGAAAACACATGAAGGCATTTAGCTCAGAAGGCTGAGAAAAGCATAGTCACTTCTCTCTGCCCCAAGATGCTGCTGCATACATGAGCCGGAATATAGCTCCCTTTATCCTGGTGGTTGCTATACACTGGTATTTAGAATTCAGTCTGCTAACACAGCATTTTGTTCCATCTTTTTCCATAACTTCAGCAGAGGCTCATATCTAGAAAGTTAGAATTCCTTTTTGAACCCAGGTACAGAAATACAACCTGAATCCTGCTGTAAAGACAGCAAATGTAAGGATGCACAACCATGCCATGCTTAAAAACATGCACTTTCTGTACTGATATATTGTGGAATGGAGAAGAATACTGAGCACTGACGTGCTCTGCAGAAACTTCCTCTATGGCCCAAATTAGACTTAGAAATTCAGTGCATTTTATGTGCTCTACACAAGAGTTATTTATAGAGTTGAGGTTCCAAGAAATATGTTCTGTACCATAAGCTTTTGTTTCCTGACCAAGAAAAGAGGTAGTCTTTCCAAAGTACAAGAGAAGCAACTTTCTGACATTTCTTTCTGACATATTGAGCTATAGTTGTGGAATAGAAAAGAGTTAATATTACAAACAAGAAATTGCATCAAATATAGTTGCTTTGAACTCGGTTCAAAATAGAGTTCAGAGTGAAATACAACAATTTTTTGAATGCAAGACTGTCTGGATTGTTATAGGTTGTGAAACTTTTTTGAGTTGAGTATGCATCCACCAGTTCTGGTCATCTCTGTAGATAAGTAATTCATGGTGAGCTAGTAATTTCCCAAACTAGAGACTTCTTACATGATATTCATATGAGAGATGCTCCAGCTGTGATCATGCTCATGGCCTCTTCTGGATCTGTTCCAGTAGTTCCACTTCTTTCTTGTGCTGGAAGCCCCAGGCCTGGATGCAGTACTCCAGATGAGGCCCCATGAGGGCAGAGTAGGAGACAATCACCTCCCTCACCCTGCAGGCTACCCTTCTTTTGATGCAGACCAGGATGAAGTTGGCCTTCTGAAGTTCAAGCACACACTGCTGGCTCAAGTGAACCATTTCATCCACCACAAGCCCCATGTCCCTCTCAACAGGGCTGCTCTCAAGGACTTCTTCTGGTCTGTACATATATCTGGGATTTCCTCAGCTCAGGTGCAACACCTTGCACTTGACTCTGTTAAACACATTAGGTTGTGGGTCCACCTTTTGAGCTTGTTCATGTCCCTGTGGATGGCATCCCTTCACTCTATTCTATCAGCTGCACCACTCATCTTGATGTCATCAGCATACTGCTGAGGATGCACTTGATCTCACAGTCCATGTCATTGATAAAGATGCTAAAGAGTACCAGTTCTATGACAGACTATGGGGGGGAAACCACTCATCACTGACCTCTGTTTGGACATAGAGACATTGACCACAACCTTCTGGCTGCAACCTTCTAGCCAGTTATTTACCCACTGAATAGTCCAGCCTTCAAATCCATAACTTTCCATTTTAGAGATAAGGATGTGGTGTGGGACCACGCCAAAGGCCTTACAGAAGTCCAGGTAGATGATATCAGTTGTCGCCACTCTATCATAGAGTTTCATCAGATTGGTTAGGCACAATTTACCCTTGGTGAAGCCATACTGACTGTCTCAGACTATCTCTGCATCTTGCATGTGTCTTAACACATCATCCAGGAGGATCTGCCCAAGGCAAAGAGGGTGAGGCTCGCCAGCTTGCTGCTCCTCAGGTCCTCCTTTCTCCCTTTCTTATAAGTGAGAGTGATGTTTCTCTTTTTCCAATCACTGAGGACTGTGTCTGACAGTCACAACTTTTCAGATCTGACAGAGAATAACTGGGCAACCACATCAGCCAATTCCTTCAAGATCCTGGAATGCTACGATCGGGCCCCGTGGACGTAAACACATTCAGACTCATGAGGCAGTCTCAGACTTGCTCCTTTCTTGCACTGAGAGAGGTTTTACTCCCCCAGCTCTCATGTAGATGTTTAGAGATTCAAGATGTTTAGAGATTCAAGATTCAGAAATATGGGAGGCATAAGAGGCTTGGCCACCAGTGAAGATTGAGACAAGGAACTGGTTTCATGCTTCATCCTTCTCCACGTTGTAGCTACTTTTCTCATTTACCCAAGGGGGTATGCTCTCTTTTGTCCTGTCTCTTCAGATGCTCATTCTCTAATTCATGTCAGGAAAATCAGCTAAGCAAGTTCAAGCCAACTATTTGTACTGATAGAGATAAGCTGGCTGTGTGGAGGATGAGAGCTGAAGCCCATGTGCTTCCCAGTTCTTCCCTCTGACACTGCAAGATCAACAGCTGTGGCAAGTGCTTCCTTGGCCAACAGAGGGGAAGCAGACACAGACACCTCTGTCACTTATTACAAGAAGGAATGACTCTTTTAGCTGCTCCTAAGAAAGAACAGTATGAGCAACATGGAAGCAGGGCGTTTTGTGACAGTTTTTATACTTCCACAAGGTTTGTACCAGTTTAATTATTTGGGGAAAACAAAAATACACTACTAAGTTCTAGTTTAAATGGCCCTTCATATACTTAGAACAACACCAGCTTAAATAAACATTTTAGACATGAGTTAGCTAACAAAACAAAAACCTACTTAGCAAGCCTGCCTATTTTATGCCGTAGTCATAGGAGTCTCTATTTCCTTAAATCTTCGATTTCACTCAAACTTCTGTGGGATAGGTAAGTGGGATTCTATGTATTCAGTATTACCTGCATAGAGACCAAAAGGGTGTCAGTGTACTGTTCTACTTCAAGTTCTGCATTATTTTAATAATGAATTATTCTGTTTATGAAATCTGTCATGAGTTACATGCTGCTTCTACTTCTTAAATTGACTAGTGTAATTCTGATAAGGATTCAGTTGAAATCAGGCCATTGCTTAAGGTTGCTAGATGTTTCACATACCATGTTAAGTCATAGCTTATGTGAGCTCAGGTTATCATATGATACATACCAATCCTATTAATACACATCCCTGCATCACAGTATCTAGTACCTACAATCCAAAGCCATACTTCACATCTGCAAATGCAAGCAACAATAGCCAGAGACAAACATTACTCAAGCAGGTCATCCTTATCTGTTTTTATAAATACCCTTTTTGAAAAATCAGGTTTTGGAAAGTTGGACTACAGAAATCAATATTCAGATTTATCAGACTGTTACTGACATAAAAAATGCCTTTCCTCAACCTTTCTCCAATATAAGCAAAAGCTTTAAGCCAAAGATTCAGGAAGATATTTCAGAAGCCTGATATAGGGAAGCAGCTGTATAGCAACTGACAAACATATTCAATTAATCACAGATCTCACACTTCTTTTTTTTTCCCATCAACTTCCACTGTCTAAGTGGCTGAAAGGAAAAGGCTTGAGCATTTTGGAGTAGGCAAGGATGCATATCCCAGAATGTTCTGGGTAATCATTGACTGAAGGGGAGCAAATGCTTAGGAATCGACCACAGATTTATCTGTTGCTGAATGCAGTAGGTTTGAAATCAAATTGAAGGCAGCAGTCAGTAGACCCAACTATATAGAGGTAGGAGAAGAAACTTGGGATAATAAAAAAATGACAAACCTAATCTCTAATCTAATCTGGAAGAGACATCAGCAGAGGTCAAAGTCACATCTGACTAAATCTGAAGCTCTTCCATTAATAACATCAAAAGAGTAGTAACACGATTGTTACTGAAAAGTGCAGGAGAATAATAAGACTGAGACACTGTAAATTTAAGCCCACACACCACTGGTATGCTAGATTCAAAGCTAGTATCTCCATTCTTCCTACTTAGTATATTTTTTGAGCCTGAACAGTACATCCAAATCCTGCAGTGTCTGAACTTCTTTTTGTATTTGACTGTAAGAAAGAATCTTCAGTTCATGCCCAGAGTTTTAACCAAGGCAGTGAAACATACCTAAGTTAGAATCTCAAATAATGGTCAAGAAATGAAAACTCTCTCACCTACCGTTGGATGTCAGTGCCAAAGCAGAACAATGGCAGATAAAAAGTCAGCACCAGTTGTTCTGCTGAAAGCATTACCACAGATAAAATGGGAAAATGGTGAATAGCAAAGAGTAGGATTTGGAGCTGCTGAAAAAAAAATACATATATATTTTCTTTAAAAATAAAGAAAAAGAAACAGAAGAAACAAGTCCCTACAGAACAACAATGTAAACGAGACTGTAAATGTACAGGAAATGGGGTTATCACTAAAGCAGTGAGATCATTAAGACAATTAGAGACTCCATGAACACCTTCCACTGACATCTACTGCAGTGCCACTACGGACTGAAGGAAGGGCAGTTTTACACTTGCACATTAGCCTTCAGGTCAAAACAAAATGTGCAGCTATGCATTCTGCACTGACTTAATTTTAATGTCCCAATTTAAACAGATCTCTGTGTTACCAAATCCATGAAAATTTGAGGAACAAAGTAAAACAGATGCCATCTTATGGAAAAATAAATAAATAAATAAATAAATAAAAATCTGTGTTTTGAAGTTTTAACTATCTGAAATTTGTCACCTGGTGAAATTTTTAACATCCTTTTCTGTTAATGAAACTTGCAATAGCAATGAGTTACTGTCCATCACACAAATTCCATCATGCTCCACCTCTGAGAGGTCTTTACATGTTCAGACTGAAGAAGGAATGTTTCATATCTGCATAGCTTAATAGAAAAACTCAGGAAACTCCGGAACAACTTGAATCAGTTAAAGAAATAGGCTGATACTGACATTTGAAAGTTGAGTTTCTTTGAAAGCTTAATTGTACTTCTTGGAAAACACATCAAGACAGATAGAACTCACTTTAATGTAGCTTCTTTCTATTTTTGTTGTTGAAGTTTAATCCTAAGAAGTGTTGGCAAAAATAGAAGGCTAATCTCAGCAGTCAGTAAACTCACAGAGGTGGGAGAAAAACACAGGAAGGGTTGAAACTCAGGGGTGGAGGGCAGTATTTGAAAAGCACACAGGAAAAGCAGTTTAAAACTGTTTACAACTTAACAGAAGAGAGACATCAAACAAGTAGTTCAAAAGGTAGAGAGTGACTCTGAAAATTTCTCTAATGCCCCAGTAGCAGCTGAAACTGCAGGCAACAATTCAGCAACTAAAATGCGATTTACAACTGTAGGTCTTCAAATACGTACCAAGGCCGTCTTTCTCTGGGGAGTATTCTACCTTAGGTTGGCACTGATGGGTACTCCAGTGCTCACCATGCTCTCTCTTCACACAAACCTTGTTCAGCCCTAGAGAAGCTGCCATGTAAGGCCTCTGACTGCCAGGTGATCAGCAACCTCAACGGTTGGACTGGATGATCTTGGATATTTTTTCCAACCTTGGTAATACTATGATTCTGTGATTCCCCTGTGCGTATGGTCAGAGATTTGGAGGAAAACAGTGAAATGCAAGCTTTTTGGACATTCTTCTCTGTGGACAGGTATCCATCAGCAAGTCCACCTGCCTTCATGCACAAGCGCAGTAATTTCCATTTTCATCCTCGTCGTTCTGGTATATTCTTACCAAGGCAACTCAGCACATCGCTCTAACATGTCCACATGTCCCCATCTTTCTGTTAACTGTTTCTTTTTCCTTGCTCTGCATCGTCTCTTCTGTTCACCTTCTGCCTATCTCTACTGTTATCAACGATATCCACTCAAGTGCACACCATGGCACCAGCAGAGATAAACTGCATCTGGATGGATACCTATTATAGCACAGTTTTATGGCTGGAGAGTTCTATAAAAGGAATATGTCATAACTATCGCAGAGCTGGACTCTATATGAGGTGAAGTTGAAACTACTACCAGATTACATCCCTCATCAAGGGTAACTTCTCTCTAACAGTTCAGTATCTTTCTACAGATGAATTTGATCTCTGAAAGGTGGTAACCAGCAACAGAGCATGAATCTAAACATTGTTTGGATTTTACACCTTCCTTTATAAGCAGAGAGCACAACTGCTGCACTTTGGAAAAACTTGCCTAATTTTACTTTCCATTTCCAAACAGGTATACCTGTCACTTAAAGAATGTTAATTAAGATGGATTAATTGTGATTTCAGAGTACTTCTTGTCTAAGCTTGATAAATTTATCACAGACGGCCTTAATAACACATAGCGAATTATATCTGCACTTTCTGCAAATCTCCACAGTTAATTTTCTATTTGTGAAAGGAAATGAAAAAAGAAATAATGTGCCCCTTCTAATGCAGAGGCAGATGTAATGAATGGCTTTGGCAAACACTTGTCAAAATATGTTAATTCACATTTACATATCTTTTCCTTCCCTATAAATAGTTTGGGGGCTCATGGTAATTCAGTTCCCTTTTGTGTTGTACTGATACAGCATAGTGAATCCAGTGCATCTAGATAAAAGAAACAATTCAACTTGCAAGTCATTTATCTTCATTTTTTACACTGCTGGTTTGGGAGATCCCCACTGCAGATTAAAATCCACAAAGTGTTCTTCTTTGTGTTCTCATTGGAGAATAATATTCACACTCCCACCAGAAATCTGCTGGTCAAGCACTTGAACAGAAGTCTTCCCAGTTCTAGAATAGGCTGCCAACATGTACTGTTCACCCTTCTTACAAGGGAGCAATCATTGTATCCTGCAGGTCTTCTTGTCATCCTTCCTTTGGGTGGACACTGAAGCACTTAAACACTTCACATGCAAACCTTGGAATGGACTTCAGTATCTTTAAGCTTCACTTGTACTGTCAGGAAATATCTATAAAACTCTTGCAAAACTGAGCAAATCTGTTTACTTCCAGGCTGTACAGAGAGTGACAATGTGCTGCAGCTTTCATTTGCTCTATTAATGTGAATATCCCCAGGGCAGACCCAAAGAGACAGCCTTCTATTATCTTCAAAACATGGGAAGTTGTTTACCAAACCCTATATGAGTTTAATATTTTAACTGGTCAACTTCAAGTTTTAAAAGGTTAAGAAATAGCAAGATGAAGATTACCAGCAATTGCTCGAGTTTCACCCTTGGGGCATATAGAACAAATCCTTAATTACATGACCATATACTACTATCATCCCACCTTCAGATTCCTTTTTTCTCCATGAACTGTGGAAATGAAGAATGACTTCACACTGAGAAATCTTTTAAGCTTTAGTTTCTTGTCCTTTCA
Source organism: Perdix hodgsoniae (assembly GCA_035772895.1). Lineage (NCBI taxonomy): Eukaryota > Metazoa > Chordata > Aves > Galliformes > Phasianidae > Perdix > Perdix hodgsoniae. The sequence goes on from JAPSGF010000007.1 coordinate 26,695,170, forward strand.
CATAATTAAGGCCCTGAAAACAGAATAATATCTTGAATTTGCCAAAGAATGATTATAAAGTTAAACAGCTGGCAGTTGCAGGACAATAAAATTGAAGTCTGTTTATAGATTTTTATTATTATTATTGTTCTTATTTTTTTCAAAATGGTCATCGCACGCGTTTTACATGTGTGCATGAAGGAATCAAGTGGGAACAATGATAAGGAGAACTAACAGATAATCATTTGGTTAAAGCTTGTGACATGCTCTTTACTGACAAGAAGCCTGAATTAAAGTTCTCCAGGCAGTCTGGACTTTGACTTCTTCTACCTTCTCAAGCAAAATCGAAGTGACAAAGGTACCCTATGAATTAAACTGCAAGGAGGCTAAGGAGGAAGAACACATGGTTAAAATAAACAGCAGCACAGAAGCCACTGTTCTGCCTCAGGAAAATTGAGAACACTTGGGAAAAAAACTATGTCCTCAGAGTGATCCTCTAAAGCCCTCTAATTTTGCAATGTTCAGCACTGAGATACCCAAAGGCAATTGCCTGCTGCAGGGCCCCACTCCAGGATACAAGGCGTTCCATGAGGTCTGAGAGGCGTGAACCTAAACGGAGAAGGCTCTAGAACAAGGCTTTTAAGGCATGAAACACGTAGGGATTGGCAGCATGTCAGCATCTTATCTGCCTCTGACCTCAAGGATGGTCCCCTGCACTCAATAACATCAAGCAAGTGTTTCATTCCACCACCAGGAACTTCCAAACACTTTCTTGGAAACCAAGAAATGGAAAGTTCCTGCAGTTATCCTCTATCTACCTGTTACAGTCCTCACTTCAGGAATTCATGTTCTTGTTCTGCCTAATTTGAGTGAGTACACGTGAACTTCAGTTCTTTGCATCTCAGATTAACACCTCAGTCACCAGTTTTGGGCATGTCTCTCTGCTTCCCCTTTTAAGCCCTACTTTCACATTATATAAATAATCTAAATTCTGAATTAGAGAAGCATGGCTACGTCAGTTGAGTGGCCTGTGCTGGTTAAAATTTAAGTCCCTGAAGGCAGTAGAGAGCAGATCAGCCATGTTTTTTTAAAGCATATTTGGAGACATCACTAGTCGTATACATATACTGGGGGGGGGGAAAAAAAAAAAGAAAGAAAAAAGAAAAACAAACAACAAGAAAAAGAACTGTGACACATCTCTGATATTGCCAATCTCTTTTCATAACATCTGGATGTCTTCCAGGTGTGCTACACCTGAAAACAAATGAAACAATTTAGGCAATACAGCACCTGTCTTACCAAATACCCTTCGTGTAGAGAGAAAAATGAGAGTAAAAAATATGAATGCTAAAGAAAGCATCAATGCCTACAAGCTGGATAAGCAGCACACAGACTACTGAAAAACCAGGTACACTGCATCTTTGCATACACAAATTTTACAAGGCTACTGAAAAGCTTTTATAAGAAATACTGCCTAACTTGCCTGAGAAAGATCAATACAGGTTATTGTAGAACAGGTTACCTCACCACATGATGAACATCAGCAGATGGATGCAGGTGGCTAGCAATGATGTGCAGGATCTGATCTACCACAGAGGAACATTAACGTCATCAGCAAAAACAACCAACAGAACTTCCAGGATTTAGGATCACATTTGTTGATACTCTGGAATGTAGGCAGAGGAAATATGTAGGCATAGCAGGAGCAGTGGCAGAGCATTGCTGTATCTTCAGCTGATGGCAAGAAAGCACCAAAGTGAAGTTAAGGTGAAGCTGGAAACAGCTGCAAAACTATACACAGGACAGCCTCATTATCACTACAGGAGGTACAAGCTGAGTCTAAGGAGCAACTCAAAAGAGCTGCTAAAAATCCAGCTAGGCTCAGATGTTATTTGTGCTTAACATTTCTGCTGAGCTCCAAGATGCAAACAAACTACTGATAAGAACAGTAGTTACCATACAGACATGGTAAATTCAGCACAGCCTTCCTAAGAAGCTGGGAACACAGCACACAGGAAGGGGGATGTTCAATGCCATGAGAAAAGGAGGTCTTTAGTGGAGTAAGTTGCAGGCTTGCTTTCTTTAGAGTTTAAAAGTCAGTGCTGACATCAGAAAAAAAAAAGAAAAGAAAAAAAAACCAACAAAAATATACCTTTGAACTGAACAGGTAACTCTTGCAGCACAGTGTGAATGACTACTCATATCCAGGAGTGGAAGAAGGATCCAGAAATCACCAAACTGCACTGTTAGAACCCTACCACCTGTGCTCAGCCAGGGCTTGCATGCACAGTCATGGCTGGTCAGTTACAATTCTACTTCAGTTCAATGTGCAAGTGCTCATTTTCCATCACCATTAACTAAATGAGTAAGTAGGTGATCTCCGCAGAGGAGATTCAGTCCAGAATATTTCATTACACACTATAAAAATTACTATGTTTTAGCTTTAAAATACAGGTGATTTAAAAAAAAAAAAAAAAGCAGGATCATGCTGCTCATGACAGCAGCAGCACTGTGGCATGAAGATGCAGTGCCTAAGCAAGATCTAGAAAATAACTGAAAAGTAGAAAATGAAAGCGAGATGGTAGTAGGCTCAGGTAATGTATTGTATGCTGCTCTCAAGGCTCAGGTGGAAAGAATATGAGAACATACCCCACAGGTTGGAATGCTTTTACAGGTGTTTGTAACCATCTTCTGTCAGGATGGCTACTCAAAGAGACAGTAAGAGTAGGTGCTTTGCAGGGACAGTGTAAATACTGGGTGAACTGAGTAGGCACGAAGTTATATATAAGAGCATTCAAGTTATGAAGCAGAGGTGATTAAAACAAGGAATGCTTCTTGCTACTGTTAATTCTAGAGACTTAAGTGTGGAAATTCACAGATGCCATATACTGGACAAGTGTGTTAAATAATCTCAACCTCATGATGAGTAAAGATGAGACGCATATGGAAGTGCAAGCAAAGTAACAGAAACATCTGGGAAAATAGAATTCTTAAGAGACCATGAACTAAAAGAAAAGTAGAACTATTTCCCCATCGTGTTTAAATTATGCAATTGTTGCAAACAACTACTCTGACTTCTGCTAACTGGTTACGATGACTTGTACTGCTACAATAATCATCATAATCAAAGTGGTGAAACATCCCAAACTGTGTTAATTCAGAAAGTAAATTTGCAGTTACTGATAAAAGAAGATTCAGCTATACCAGTGTCACCATACCCCTTGTTCATCAGAAGGTAAAAGTGAATTGGTAAGCTCAGCAGTTATAAATAGCAATGATAGGCAAGTCATTCCAAGCTACATTCATGCTACGTATTGGGCTACAGCTTGATACATTCTCACTAGGTAAAGAGGAAACGTCCCTTGGGAAGGCAGTGAGAGCAACCTGTGTCCCAGCTTCACACAAATCCCAGTGTCCCAGACTCCCAGAGAGTCCCAGTGCTCTCACAAATACCAGAGAAATGGCAAAAGATGAGAAGGAGGAACACAAAAAATTACAATAGCCAAAACCCCCCAAAGCTGAAAAGATATGACCAGAACTAGAATCAGCCATGACTTTGTAGTAAATGATTTCCTTGGGCAAATGGTACCTTGGACATAAATTCTCATTCACATTTCACAACCATGCTGGATCTCTCTCACTAATGTGTAAAATATATACACACATTCCAACTTAATTAGTGGAACAGTAAAAATACAACCGAGGAGCAGATAAGCTCATGAATGTCTGGACGCTTTCAAACACCCCAGAGAAAAAAAGTCAAGACAATTGTAAAACAGGGAAATACCTAATTTACCAATCAAATAAGCAGACTGTATGAGAACTGCTGAGTCACGGCCTGAACCTCTGATTGATCACCTGAGTCGAGCAATGAGTCAGCCCTGGGAGCACAGGTGAAAGTAATTCACCTGTGCTGCAAGAAGGGGTGAAGTCTGGCTGCACCTTTCCTAGACCCATTTAAGAGCTGACTACCAGGAGGGAAAGATCTTTCTTCTGGAGATCCACTCTACTGGAGTTTCCTGAGCGAGCCCATGATACAGGTAGGCATCCTATCTATTCTCTTTGTCTTGCTTTGTATAACTCTCTTGTTTACTTCATTATTATAACATCTTAATATTTTTTGATACAGCATCTTAATATTCTTTGATTATACAATGTTCCTTGATTATACACTATCTTAGTATTTTGTGATTATACACTTGGCAAGCTGGGCAGGCAAGCCACATAGACTAAAATTTACATCATTTCTTTTCTCTGGACTTTCTTTAAATGGGTCAAGGGGGAGAATACTATCCCCCTAGATAAAATGATTCCAGGGCAGATCCCACGATTTGTGGGATCCTCTTATTATGATCTGGCAGTTACCATTGAAAAATGAGGCCCCCTATGCGTTATGGAAAACATCTCCCCATATCACATGGCAGATATGGCAAGGATATACTTTTCACAAAAGAAAAACAATTAACTGCTTCCACAGTGGCATTGCCACTATCAAATGCTTTAAATCATGCTGAAATAAAGAATAATACTTTAGAGAATGAAAATGAACTCTTGAAAGATCGTATTGAGAAGTTAGTTGGCCTATTACCTGGAAAAAAACACAATTCTACATCATCCAATAGGTCAAGTTCATAGCATCTCAATAAACACTGACCAGGCTCCTGAAACAACAGACTGTGTTGATCAGGAAAATAAAAAATCTAAATTAGATCTTGAATCTCTGGTCTTGACAGATCCACTGGAAGTCTGTCCTGTTATAACTCAAAAAAATGAAAAAAGTACAGGACAGACCAGTGGGGGTGCCACCTGATCAGTGGCCCCCTGCCCAGACTCATTTGCATGTCATAGCCCAGCTGTACACGGCAACAGAATTGATGGATTTAGTACAGTGATTTCAGCAGAAACCTAGAGAAGTGTGCCAGCTTGGTTATTAAGATTGTGGGATTCCGGGGCAGAAAGTGTTTTGGTGAACGGCCCGGAAATAGCCAAGTTGGCTGCTATGACTGTCCATCCTGCTCTCAGGCAGAGGTTATATGCAGGTAATCAATATCTTGATGAAACCATTCTATAATAGAATGGTTAATGGCAGCCTGCTGTATGGTATGGCCCAATAAATCTGGTATACTTTACATACAGGGATGTGGTCCTCCATGGAGGACCTTCAAAATTATATCCATGAACTAGGTGTAAGGGAAGCAATCTATGATGACACATCTGATGGCCCTGATGTGGTCAAATTCTCAGCAGGGATGAGAGACCTAATTCTACAACAAGCTTCCTCTCACCTGTACTTTGGTACTATGTTAAATCCCCTGGTGGCCTCAGAAGGCGGTAGTCCAGCAGGCTGCCAAGTTAGTGACTGACCTAGGAGAAACAGGATGCCTGTGGACAAGGCGCAATATTAGGACATTAGAAGAAGCCGAGGTCCTGCTGGTGACTAAAACCAAAATGCTGGCTACTCGAGCTCCTCAATCGGGACCCATAAGGGTCTCTCAAAAACAGGTGTTTAGTAATTTAATTTGGGCTGGGGTCCAATCTGCTAAGATTGACTGCTGGCCCAACCATATCCTTCTCCATCTTTGGAGAAAAACAAGGGACAACCAAAAATTTCAGATGTACCCTAAGAAACCAAGGGTAAGGGTTATAGAGAGAATACCAGCAGCAACACTGAACTTAAAAGATTTCATTGTTCCTAATAGGAAAAAGAAAAGCCTCCTTAGCTGTCTCAGGCCACAATGCCTGAGCCACTGGAAGCAAAAGAATTGGCCATAGCTCAATTCATGGCTTGATGAGGGATGTTAGTCCCCCTAGGGCCTCCAGACAGGACCGGAGACCCTGTATAGAATTAACGATTTATTGGTCCTGAAAAAATATTCAAAGAGTTATGGCATTAGTGGGCACTGGAGCAGTAACATGAATTACCTACGGAGATTCAACCAAATTTGATGGAGACAGGGTGATGACTGGTGGTTTTGGGGGGGACAGACTATTCCTGTCACCCAAACATGGTTGAAACTGGGGGTTGGGCGTCTCCCACCCTGGGAGTATAAGGTATCTATTGCCCCAGTCCAGGAATACATCCTGGACATAGATATTCTATGGGGTCTGGCTCTCCAGACAACTGTGGGAGAGTTCAGACTTTGACAGAGATGTATCAGTATCCGGGTGGTGCAGGCAATATTAAGAGGCCATGCGAAACATGGGCCTATTTGCCTGCTGAAACTGCGCTGGATTATTAATGTAAGGCAGTACAGACTCTTGTGTGGGCAAGATGAAATATCAAGAAAAGTGCAGGAATTAGAAAAAGTGGGCATTATAAGACCTGCACACAGCCCATATAATTCTCCCATATGACCTGTGTGAAAGTTGGCATGTGGAGAATGACAGTAGATTACAGAGAATCAAATAAGGTCACACCACTTATTCATGTGGCCATACCCAATATAGTCTCCCTAATGGATACATTGAGTAGGGAGATAAAAACCTATCATTGTGTCCTAGATCTAGCAAATGCGTTCTTCAGTATCACAGTTGCTGAGTAATCGCAAGATCAATTTGTGTTTACATGGGGAGGCAGGCAGTGGACCTTTCAGGTCCAGCCACAGGGGTATGTGTGTTCACCAATGTATTGTCACGGTCTAGTGGCGCATGACCTGGCTGATTGGGGAAAAAAAACTGATGATGTTAACCTGTATCATTATACTGATGATCTCCTGCTAACATCTAACTCACTGGAGGCAGTAGGGCAGGCAGCAGATTAATTCCCTGCCTATTTACAACAGAAGGGATAGCTATACATCCCCAAAAGGTGCAAGGTCTGGGCCTATCCGTAAAATTCCTGGGGCTGGTTTGGTCAGGAAAGACCAAAGTATTACCCAGTGCTGTCATAAATAAAGTTCAGGCGTTGTAGGGACTGGGAACATCGAAGCAGCTGCAAGAATTTCTCGGTATATTGGGTTATTGGTGTTCCTTTATACCTCACCTAGCGCAGCTGCTAAGGCCACTGTACAGGCTCACAAAAAAGGGGCACTTATGGGATTGGGGGAAAACAGAACAGGATCTTTTCAACAGGCGAAACTGGCAGTTAAACAAGCCCAGGCATTGGGTATATTTGATCCTACCCTCCCAGTTGAGTTGGATGTTCATGTGACTCAAGATGGCTTTGGTTGGGGCCTGTGGCAACGACAGAGTTCTGTTCGGACTCCCATTGGTTTTTAGTCTCAGGTCTGGCATGGAGCACAAGAAAGATACAGTATGATTGAAAAACAGTTATTGGCTGCCTATTCAGCATTACAGGCTGTAGAGCCAATAATTCAAATGGCTGAAGTTATAGTTAAGACCACTCTGCTGATTCAGGGATGGGTGAAAGATCTAACCCACCTTCCTAAGACAGGAGTGGCCCAAGCGCAGACAGTGGCATGATGGGTCGCCTACCTCAGCCAAAGGAGCAGTCTGTCTTCATCACCCTTGAAAGAAGAACTTCAGAAGATCCTAGGCCCAGTGACCTATCACAGTGATGCATCAAAAGAAACGGTCACTCCACCAGAGAAGAGTCCTGCTCAGGAGGGGGAATATCCTATCCCTGAAGATGCCTGGTACACAGATGAGTCCAGCAAGGGCAACCTGAGCAAGTGGAGAGCAATAGCATACCATCCTTTGACCAAGACAATCTGGTTCGACGAGGGGGATGGCCAGAGCAGCCAATGGGCAGAACTGTGAGCTGTGTGGATGGTTATAACCAAGGAACCTGGTGATGGTATTCTGAACATCTGCACAGATAGTTGGGTTGTGTACTGGGGGCTCACTCTTTGGATTGCACAGTGGGCCACCCAGGAATGGACTATCCATGCCTGACCAATCTGGGGCAAAGACATGTGGCTAGACACATGGATTACAGTCAAACACAGGATTGTATGTGTCTACCATGTTTCTGGTCATCAGCCCCTACAGTCACTGGGAAATGATGAAGCTGACACGTTGGCCCAAGTTAGATGGATTGAGAATTCACCATCTGAGAACATCACCCATTGGTTGCATCAGATGCTACGGCATGTGGGACGAAAGACAATGTGGGCAGCTGCTAAAGCATGGGGACTGCCCATACAACTATCTGACATCATCCAGGCATTCCAGGATTGCGATGCTTGCTCTAAGATAAGACCGAGATCATTGCCTGGAACAATAGCCCATCTTGCTAGAGGACACAATCCTCTCCAGCAATGGCAGGTCAATTACATTGGGCCCCTTCCTCAGTCTGAGGGGGCAAGATATGCCCTGACCTGCATCAACAGTGCAAATGGGCTACTGCAAGCCTATCCAGTGCCAAAAGCAAACCAGGCATATACCATCAAGGCACTCACTAAACTGGTGTCTGCCTACGGGACACCTCAAGTCATTGAGAGCGACCAAGGGACTCATTTTACTGGTGCAACAATACAGTGCTGGGCAGAAGAAAATAACATCGAATGGCAATTCCACCCGCTATATAATCCAATGGGGCAGGCCTCATCGAACGTTATAATGGTATTCTTAAGGCTGCCCTGAAGACAGACTCCCAGGCCCTGCAGGGGTGGATGAAAAGACTGTATGAAACCTTGCGGGACCTATTACAGAATTACAGAATTATCAAGGTTGGAAAAGACCTAAAAGATCATCCAGTCCAACCATCACCAATACTCCCCAGCTAAATCATATCCCTCAACACAACATCCAAACGTCTCTTGAACACATCCATGTTCGGTGACTCCACCACCTCCTTGGGCAGTGCATTCCAATGCCTGACCACCCTTTCCGAGAAGTAATATTTCCTAATGTCCAGCCTGAATCTCCCTTGGCGTAGTTTGAAACCATTGCCTCTAGTTCTATCACTGTCTACACGAGAGAAAAGGCTGAACCTGAATGAAAGACCCTGAGATGGCAGACCCAGTGCCTTGAGAATGTTGCAGACCACATGGGCCACCCCGCTTAGGATCCAAATTACGGGCTCTGATCATCAGGCAAGACCCCAGATTAGTAACGAAAATAATCTTCTGCTCCCTGCCCCTGAGGATTCAGGTCCAGGCACCCATAGAATAAAATGGCCTTGGAAGGTGCAGGTAGGACCCAAGTGATGTGGCCTACTTGCACCTTGGGGGAGACTGTTGGAGGTGGGAGACTCAGTAGCTCCTCCAGTAATAGGTACATGGCCTACTGATATTGTGGTCAACACTCCAATCTTCATTGCTAAAGGGACCCCCATCATGTCCCTATGGCAGATCAGGACACCTCTTGTGCCTGATACAGTTATGCAGCTGCAGACCTTCCCCTCCTGATACCCCTGAAACATCTGTATTACTCCCTGTGAGTCTTTGAGCCTTCAGGATCACTGGAAGGAACGAAATGCCATCAAAGCATTCCAGTGTTACAGTCAGATCACGTGCAACACCCGGTGATGGCCTACGTGGGACTGATGGAACATAGGACGGACTTGCACCTCAGGACTGCATGCCTTCAGTAACAACATCCAGCACTGGCCCATAAAAGAATATCAACATTCACCAATCGTCACTTGTCTTGAATTGTACCAATGTGTGTCACAATGGAAATTGTATAAGTGTTGCAATACAGTGGGTCTCTGTATTAGGAAAAGCTTACCCTTTAGTCAACCAGATCATTGGTTCAAGCTGTGAAGGGGTGGAGTGTATGGGAACTGCTGAGTCATGGCCTGAACCTCTGATTGATCACCTGAGGTGAGCAATGAGTCAGCTCTGGGAGCACAGGTGAAGACAATTCACCTGTGCTGCAGGAAGGGGTGGAGCCTGGCTGCACCTCTCCTAGACCTATTTAAGAGCTGACTACCAGTGGGGAACGATCTCTTCTGGAGATCCACTCCACTGGAGTTTCCTGAGCGAGCCCATGATATGGGTAAGCATCCTATCTATTCCCTTTGTCTTGCTCTGCATAACTCTCTTGTTTATTTCATTATTATAACATCTTAATATTCTTTGATTATACAATACTCCTTGATTATACGCTATCTTAATATGCATCTTAATATTTCTTGATTATACACAGATGCTTTAGAGTTGAGCTCACTTTGTGCATATATGTTCAGATGTTCACTAATACAGATGCTTCTATGTGATATTAAAACCCTTATAAAATTATTTTAAGAAAGTTCTATAAGTATGTTTTTGTTTGGTTTTTTTAATCACAAATACAATAGAAAATAAGTTAATGATATCTTGCCCAGTAGGCAGGCATTCTACTGAAATTATATCTATCTATGGTAAGGTCTAGGAGCCTTGATATACACAAGTGGCTCTTACTAAAGTGTAGCATTCTATTCAGTCCCTCTGGTTGGAGGCTGGGACTCAAGTAGAAAGCGAGGAATGGATCAGTTGAATGAATAGCTGCATGAATGATGTGGTGCTCAGGGTTTTGGATTCTGTGAATTCAGGCACAACTTTGAGAAACCAGGCAAGTTGTCATCAGGTGGGATACAACTGACTGGGAGGGGCAAAAATGTTCTGGGCAGAAAGCTGGCTGACCTGATTAACGGAACTTTAAACTAGATTTGATGGGGGAAAGGGATGTACTTTTGAGTGACAGAGTCAAAGAAAAATCTGTATCATATTTGACCCAAAGAAATTTGGGAGGGCTCCTCCATGAAGGTAACACAGCTGATAGCCCAGCTGAACTGCCTTTGCACCAGTGCATGCAGGATGAGAAATAAGCAGGAGGAACTGGAAACTGTGGTGCAATGGGAAAGCTACAATCACATGGTATCACAGAAACAGTGTGATGACTCACATAACTGAAGTACAATGATTGAGGACTACAAGCTTTTTAGAAGGGATAAATAAGGTAGGAGGGGTGTGGGTGTTGCCCTGGGGAAGAACTGCAGAGAGCTGTTTCTGAGAAACAGTCACATTGTAGGTTAAAATTAAGGACTGGACCAATAAAGGATGTCAGGTGGCTGATGTCCACTATAGGCCAAGGGGGGCCTGTTTGTGAGGCCTTCTAGCTTCAGCTGCAAAAAGCATTGAGCACTCACAGACTCTCATCCTGATGGGGGATTTAAACCACTCAGATGCCTGCTGGGAAAGCAACATGGCAGGCTATGAGGAATCCCAAAGACTCCTGCAGTGCACTGAGGATAACTTCCCAGTCCACATGTGGACAAACAAAACAGAGAAGTGTTTCTGGACCTGGTGCTCACCAACAAAGAGGAACGCATTAAAGAGGTTAAGACTAGAGGAACTGTGAGTGGTAATGACTACAGTTGAGTTTGTGATTGTGAGGAGGATGGGCCTGACAAAAAGCAAGGTTAGCACCCCAAACTCCAGGAGAGTAAACTTTCAGCTATTTGAGCAATCTGATGAAACTCTATGATAGAGTGGCGACAACTGATATCATCTACCTGGACTTCTGTAAGGCCTTTGGCGTGGTCCCACACCACATCCTTATCTCTAAAATGGAAAGTTATGGATTTGAAGGCTGGACTATTCAGTGGGTAAATAACTGGCTAGAAGGTTGCAGCCAGAAGGTTGTGGTCAATGTCTCTATGTCCAAACAGAGGTCAGTGATGAGTGGTTTCCCCCCCATAGTCTGTCATAGAACTGGTACTCTTTAGCATCTTTATCAATGACATGGACTGTGAGATCAAGTGCATCCTCAGCAGTATGCTGATGACATCAAGATGAGTGGTGCAGCTGATAGAATAGAGTGAAGGGATGCCATCCACAGGGACATGAACAAGCTCAAAAGGTGGACCCACAACCTAATGTGTTTAACAGAGTCAAGTGCAAGGTGTTGCACCTGAGCTGAGGAAATCCCAGATATATGTACAGACCAGAAGAAGTCCTTGAGAGCAGCCCTGTTGAGAGGGACATGGGGCTTGTGGTGGATGAAATGGTTCACTTGAGCCAGCAGTGTGTGCTTGAACTTCAGAAGGCCAACTTCATCCTGGTCTGCATCAAAAGAAGGGTAGCCTGCAGGGTGAGGGAGGTGATTGTCTCCTACTCTGCCCTCATGGGGCCTCATCTGGAGTACTGTATCCAGATTGGAGATCCCCAGCACAAGAAAAACATGAAATTGCTCCATAGGAGGGCCATGAAAATGATCAGAGAGCTGGAGCAGTTCTCCTATGAAGACAGGCTGAGGGAGCTGGGCTTGTTCAGTTTGGAGAAAAGAAGATTCTGCGGTGACCTTAGTGCATCCTTTCTGTACTTGAAGAGACCTTATAAACAGGAGGGAAAACAACTTCTTACATAGTCTAATAGCTATAGGGCAAGGGGAAACCGTTTTAAACTAAAAGAGAGGAGAATTATTTTTTAATACTAGGAGGGAAAATTTTACTCAGAGGTTGGTGAGGCACAGGCAGGGGCTGCCTTAAGAAGATGTGGATGCCCCATCCCTGAAAGTGCTCAAGGACAGGTTGGATGAGGCCCTAGGCAGCCTGACCCACTAGGCAAGGGCTTGGAACTGGGTGGGCTTTTATGTCCTTTCCAATCCAAGCCATTCTGTGATTCTCTGAAAGATAGACTAAAGCAAGCTTTGAATTCAAGCTGAATTCAAGCACAGGTAGCAGACTAACTGGGAGCATGGAGCTCAGCAGGGGCTAATTTGTCCTGCTGGAAAGTAATCATCATGTAATTAATGGAAATAATACTCCTTCGTCTACTCCCATCTTTCAAAATCATCTGCCATACAAGTTGTCAAGTAAAAAAATGTATGTTTCAAATATTTATCTTCCTGCAAAATAACAAAGAATTGTTTTAATCTAATTGCAGGTTTGGGAGGGGGAAATTTGCATAGCAGATCATTCTTATGCAATAGGTCACAAGAAGCGTGTTTCCTGTGCTGAGGTGAGAGGGGAACTCTACCCTGCACTATATCCTATACAGTCTCAGGACTTGGCTTCATGTCAAATATTCTCAGAGACTCTATTGAGATTACTACTTCCTCTTCTCTGGTGAAACAAAGCTGCTTCTCTCTTTTGTTGTATCCTTCCTTTGGAACTCATTAAGTAAAAGCCACCACAATATTTAGTATGTTTCTTCTTCTGCACATGGTAAAATTAAGCTTTCAAATATATTGTCTCAAATGGAAACAAAGAGTACTGTTTCTACCAACATTGCTTTTGTAGTGGATTAGCAGCGTGGAAATGGCGTGTCTGTCATGGATGTTCATTAGCTCTACTGAGCTTCTCTTCCTCTAGCTTCTCTTCTAAGTCACAGCTTACATTGGAGTGATTTAGCTCAATTATGTCTTAATGAAACAACTCGATTAACCAGGCTCACCATCTTAAAGTCAGTGACATTAGTCTCAAATGGGAACCAGATAACTTGAGGCTGCTGCACAGCAAGATGCCAAAATCTGAAGTGAAAGTACAGCTATGTTGTCACAGCTTACTTCCTGCCTGTCAGCTGAGGAACTAACATTGATTATCTTCTTATCTTCTTACATTCATTATTCAAAGTTAGGTCCATTCTCTCTCCAAGACACTGGACCATAAAACACGGTCCCAGCAAGTTTGCTCACCAGCTTCCTGGACCCTTTTTAAACAGACTTGCTCTCAACAGATGCATTCCTGCCTGTTTTGGTGTGCACAGAAAAGGTTAAGCAGTTGGATGTTGCTGGTGCTGCAAATAGATTTTCATGTTAACCCCTAGCTGAGTTGAATGAGGCAAACCTCTGTTAGTTCAACAAAGCCTTTCTCAGGGCATCCCTACTGAACGTGCACCATTGGATCCCATTTTTGAAGATGACTTCGCTACCACATAGAGAAATGTAAGAACAATTTTAAAACAATGCCGAAGAAAGCCAGTTATCAGCATCCAAAAATCAACTAGATGCTAGAAAAGAGGACAACAGGTATTAAAACAACACTTACTGGGCTGCCAGTTCAACAAGACACCAATCATTTTATTGTTCTCTATTCATTAATTGCTTAATATGGTGGAGTAATGGCTAGTCACGTTTTGGTACCAAAGAGTAAATATTTCGTTTGCTGGTAGCAGTAACAATAGATGAACCTATTCTTTAGCCTTCTCCTGGTTGTCTATGGATGAGGGCTCCACTTCCTTTCTCTCCCCCCATTCAGTTAGCCCCACAAATGCATTCCCATTATTGTGTTGCATATCTCAGCTAACAATCCAACAGATTGCTGTTTCAGTGAATGGTAACTGGGGGAAACAGAGTGAAAAAAAATTTTTAAATATAAAAACATACCAGCAAATTAATAATGACTGTTTTAGTATTTACACGAACCATATGTGTGTGGAGAATTTGGGTGGGGAAATAAAAGACATGCAGCTCACAGCAAGTGTCAACATGAGAGAAAGGCAAAAGGACGCTGCAATGAGAGACTATAAAATGCACTAATACTTCATTTTCCTGGAGAGTGGAAGGCAAAGAAGAAAAAAACATTTAAAATTCATTCAAAATTCTTCCAAGCCAACATACATGCTAATCTGTGCCATTCCTAAGGTGAATTTTTCTTCATTTGTTCTTTGGTGCATACAGACTGAATTTCAACAGATTGGAGATTGCAAAGAGAACACTTGAACTTTCACTACAACGATGAAAAACTTCTTACTGGATCTGTCTGGTCAGATGGATGCCACAGTGAGCAGAGGAAAATCCTTCATTGGCAATTATCATAATTCTGGGGCTATTCATCATTGAAAAGTATAAGTTACACAACTGCACACGGGTTTCTGCATAAAATTACTCATTTTGGACATCACATACCTCAATATTACAGGCACAATTATAAATATTCTTGCCAGTGTATCAACAGGTGATACAAGATCTTTGTGCACAAATGGAGAAGAGCAACAGTCAAAGTTCTTACATAAACTGAATGATACTGCTGTTTTCCCACTCTTTACTCCAAACAAATCTAGGGCTCTCTCATTACACCATGAAACTTACAGGCATTAATCATGAAAATAAATGTTCCTTGCCTTTAGGTGCAACACGGTTCATACACAAGAGAAATGACCAATACAACTCTCTCTGATCAAATTACTGAGGATGAAATGAATTTTAAAGCAATGTCCCATGTGGACTGTGCATTTAGCTACTTAAAAAGAGACTTCATAAGCACTCCCGTTTATTACTTTCTTTTCAAAGCTAGTTTTGCAAAGAATTAAAGTGCATCTCCACTTATTTTAAGGTCTTTGGAGCTGAACAGTCTATGGATAACAGCCAGCTACCCTATTTTATCTCTCCCTTTATTTTAGAAAAATTTTTTTTGAAATCAAATAGTAAATCCAGATAAATTAGATGCTATCTGCCATCAACACTACTGATTTTTACAGGGAACCACAGAACACAAAAGGCAATTTCGACTGTTGACTTCCCCTTCCCCTTCCCCACCCCAGATTGGTAGAACCAGTCCTACAGATGTGTACTTTATAATACACTATATACAATCTCATTAAAATTAAGACAACAATACAACACTGAAAGGCAGGTGTTTAATTATCTGTAGACTCACAGTTTAATAGGATTTCATTCAGGTTGGGCTTCTCACAAGTACGAAATTAAGTGTGATGAAGCATTTTCCAAATGAGGAAAGGCTGAGAGACCAGGGGCTCTTCAGGCTGAAGAAGAGAAGGCTGGTAGGAGTTCTCATAACTGTTTATAAATATAAATAACTGTGGGAGGCAAGTCAATGGGAACAGACCTTTTGGTGGCTCACAGCAATAGAGCAGTGGCAACAAGCAGAAACTGGAACACAGGATGCTCCATACTAACACTAGAAATAATTTATTTACTGTGCGAGTGATGGAGCACTGTAACATGCTGCACAGAGAGGTTGTGGAGACTCCTTCTTTGGCCATACTCCAGACTTGTCTAGACACTTTTCTGTGCAACCTACTGTAGGGAACCTTCTATAGCAGGAGGGTTGGACTTAGTGATCTCCAGTGGTCCCTTCCAACCCCTAAAGTTTTGTGATTCTCTGTTGTACATTTTCAGAATTAAGGCTTGTGGGCTGACTGACAGATCGGCACTAAGACTCCACTGGGGTTACGTGCAGCCAGAGCTGCTCACATGCATGATGCACCCTATGGAAGCAGCACCTACAATGATACAAATCTTTTGTGCCATCCAGCTAGCTCCACGCTTGCTTCCTTAAGTCTAATTTTGCCAACTCAGGGCATTCCAAAAGTAAATAAAGCACACTTTCCATTCTGGAGAAGTGATTGATTTAAAAAGCATGCCATTATTAGTCAAGAAGAGAGTGTGGTTTTTTTTTTTCTAATTGAACCGTACCTTTTGAACTCCAACAAGAAATGTGTCAATGCAGTCAGTTTGTGTTCAAGCTTCCCTTCACACTACTAGCAGGGACAGAAGGTGAGAAACAAAAACTTTAGATTTTCTAACCTCCTGATTACAAGTATTTTTTCCAAGCATAGGGCAAAAAATAGAACTTAAAATGTATACATGGTCAAAATTAAGATTATGACCAAAACAACTACTGTTCTTCAATTCAGACACCAGCTCAGTGTCCTTTTCAGCCCTTGCTCAACTAGAACCATTTTTGTCTAGTTTTCTCCCACTGCATTGTAAATCGTTGTCTATTTTCTTGCACCCAGAATCAGCATTCATTAAATTCCACAGTGAGAGCTCAACTGCTAATACAACTTTATTCAGATTTAGTTTCTTGAACAGACATACGTATGAGAAACTCACATGCCAGTGCAAGAGAGACAGGGTAGAACTCCAACACCACCACCTGAAAATGGCTTGAATGCAGTTACATTTAGCTATAGCCCAATGAAACTGAAAACACCGAAGTATTCAAATATTCAGGAGAGTAATTATTTGCCTTGTAGAATGTTCTCACTTTCTAAAACACGTAGACGTAAGCTCTTCTTTCAGATGTGCCAGTGTAAATCAACAGCAGAGCAATTTGCTCAAATTTACCTTGGTGTGACTGAGAACAGCTTTTGGCACATCTGACAAAATCAAGTAGAACAGTATTTTACAAACACAACAGAAGTTCCTAGAGCAAGGATTACTATGTGAACATCTCAGTAATTACAAGAAAACTATTAAGAAGTGGCAATTGTGTGGTAACATGATTAATACTCAGTATTTTTTTTACTGATTTGTGTCCACCTAGCATCACATCCCATAAGCTAAGAAGCATCAGGTAAGCAGTTTTGACAGAAAATTTTTAGAAGACTGTGAGTCCGATTCACAGCCCCAGACTTCAGAGTTTTGGCTGCTTGTTTAAGCACTGCAGGCAGCCATAACTGTACATCTGTACATTTGGTAGATGGCTCTTTTTTTTTTTTTTTCCCAAAGAAGTGACACAACGTGATATAAAGAATTCCTCGAAATAACAGAAGGATCACTCTGGATATTTATCACGGTTCCAGCTGCTATCAGACATTCTAAGTAATAACAGCCCTACCAAGAAGTGTTAGATTTACAAGGCTCTTTACAAGAGTCAAGGTAATTCAGGCAAATTCCAGTTTGAGTAATTAGACTGTACTGCTTCCAAACTTTTACTGTCATCATAACTGTGTTTATTCCTTGTCTGAAGTGTAGCAGAGCCTCGCTGCACTATTGATCAGCTGCATGCCTTGGTGCTAAGTGACACGATCCATCTACCTCATTCTTAAAGCGTTTCAGAACATTACAGAAATGAAGAACTTACTACTAAAAAAAAGAATAGCACAGAAAAGGATGTTCATCTGTTTGGTCTTCTCCCTGATGTTTCCTGCCAAATAAAATCTTAAGAAAATATTTAATAGAAAAAAAAACAAGCAAAAAAAACAAATCAAAACAAGTGATAGGGGAAGGGCACAGAAGTGACAACACTAAAATGTTCTAAATTAAAAAAAAGTGGAAGTAGAAAAACTGTGCCAAAAGGAGTGCATGAAATGAAACTGAACTTTCTTAGACAAACTATAAGAGAAGCAGTATGAAGAACTATAAAATAATTAATTCTAAAGCTAATTCATATGCCTCTACAGTAGTAAAATATAAAGTGTCTGTTCCTGAGGGTTTTCCGTTTTTGCTAGCATTTTAACTAAGGACAAAATATTTAAAGGCAAATTAAAAATATTATCTATTGCTAAATTACATAGTATAAATGTAAATGTGATCACACCACACTTAAATTCTTATAACAATAAACTATTCTGTTTTCTTCCCCCTGACATTTACAAAATTCATTTGGAGGAGTAGGATATACCTTACAGAGATTAGTGATAAATCATGTATTTTTAATGAATATCAATAGGAGAAACCCCAGGACATAGCCCAACATCTAATTTGATTAAACTGTGCTTAAGGCAACACCACCTCTCTGTCTGGGGAATAGCACTATAATGACTTTGTGAGCATTATTGCAGGCTATTTTAATGATTTAATGAACTGCCTCTATATTTAGTTCAATAGCCTTAAAATGATTAGTGTTTAAGAAAAATTAGCTCACTTTGATCTGATTCTATTTGATAGTAAGTTTAAATAACTGAACCCTTCAAAACACAGTGGAAAAAAATTCCTAGAATCACAGCCAGTTAACTGCTAGAAAACATTACAGCAGTCATTAATAACAGTTCATTTATGTTTAGCTACAGCATATGGAATGACATATCCAACCCCCTAAGATAAAATGGAGCGCATACATTCAATTGTATCAAATCATTTTCCTGTGCATTTTTAGCGTGAATTATGTACTAAGAAAAAAAGCCTCACATGTGTCAACACAATCAAAAAATTTAAATTAAAAAAAAAAAAAATTAAATCCATCAACTTAAGAATTTTAACTGTTGGGTCCAAAGTATGGACCTGCTTCTCAGTGAGATGCATGAAGAACTTACAATTACCAAGGTAAAACAGGAAATATGGGCTGATGCTCTGTCAGTCTCCTGGACTCAGCAGTAAAGGTGAGGTTTCTAACTTGGAACTAATCAGGAAAGAGAGAGAGCATTACCTGAGATTTAGATTTGCAAATGGAAATACCTAGGCTTGTAACTTGTCACTGCTGACATAACTATGTGCATGACTGATGCATTCTAGTTATCAAGGGTGAGGGCTAAGACTGAATTTTGTTGACATTTTTAGCACACTTCAGAAGAAGACACTTCCCTTGAATGTACTAGTTGCAAAAAAAAACCAACCAACCAAACAAAAAAACCCAACAACTTGTGAAAATGGCAAGTAAGCAAGCTAAATACATTTAATTTCAATTATATTACTTCTATTCTATGGCCACTACACATAGTGCAATCTAGAGTTGGGAGATGGTCTTGCAAGGCCTTGCAGCTAAGTCACACCAAACCCCACTATCAGTACAAGCTGGGGGACAAAATGA
Organism: Perdix hodgsoniae; assembly: GCA_035772895.1. NCBI lineage: Eukaryota > Metazoa > Chordata > Aves > Galliformes > Phasianidae > Perdix > Perdix hodgsoniae. Next base: position 26,714,473 of record JAPSGF010000007.1, read on the forward strand.
TGGAGCACAGTTTTATCAAAAAGGACGAGGGAGTACTGGTGGATGGCAAACAGGGCATGCGCCAGCAATGTGCACTTGCAGTCCAGAAAACCACCTGTATCCTGGTCTTCAGGTCAAAGGAAGTGATCCCACCTCTTTGCTCTATGCTAAAGAGACTCGCCAGGAGTACTGCATCCAGATATGAAGTCCTCAGCACAGGAGAGATGTGGACCCATTGGAAGGTGTTCAGAAAAGGGCCGCAAAAATTATCCAAGTAATGGAACACCTCCCCTACGAGGACAGGCTGAGAGGTGGGCCTGTTCAGCCTGGAGAAGAGAAGGCTTCAGTGAGACCAAAGAGTGACCTTTCAATATCTAAAGGGAGGCTGTAAGAAGGAAGGGGAAGACTCTTTAGCAGAGTCTGTTGTGATAGGACAAGGGGAAATGGTTTCAAACTAAAAGAGAGGAGATTTAGGTTGGATATAAAGAATAAACTTTTTACGATAAGGGTAGTGAGGAACTGGAACAGGCAATCCAGAGATGTAGTGGATACCCTGTCCTTGAAGACAATCAAGGTCAGGCTGGACCAGGCACTGAGCAACCTGATCTAGAAATATATGTCCCTGTTCATTGAAGAATAGTTGGACTAGATGATCTTTAAGGGTCCTTTCCAGCTCAAACAATTATATGATTCTATGAAGTTGGTATTCTGGAGCCTTCAAACCATGCTTGATGACATTTATCAGTGTTGGCAAGCTACTTGAAAATATTCAAGCTGTGAATGCAGTGCAATCATGCTGCCAGAGGAAAATCCCCAAATAAACCATAATGTTAAATATCTCTTCTGCAAGGTTGCTCATAAAGAATTCAACTCTAGATTTCCAATTGCAATGCAGCTGATTTTTTGGGAGAAGATGAAGAAATACCCACTATGCGGGGTTTTCTTTGCATGTAAACTCCAAGCACACACATTATCATCCACATCCAAAGAAGCCTGGGTGTATTGCGTTAGCACTCTCTCTTACTATGACCAGCTCAAAGCAAGACCACAGAGCAAGTGTATAAAACTATACTGTGCTATGAAAGTTCAAAAGTAGACAGCAACTCCCTAACCCATCGAGGAACCACAAACATAGATGTGGAATTCTTGTGGAGAAACAGCACTAGACGGCAGATTCTTAGCTCTTTGCAATAACCCCTCAGAGGAAATCACAAGTACGAGCTGAAGAAATTAACAGAAGATACTCCCTCGTGTTCCATTTTTACACTTTCCTTCTCACTGTTTCCAGCATTTTAACTATGAACTATTTGCTCAGTTCTTTGTCCTAAGCAGTTCATCTACAGTTTAAACTAAAAACAAAACTGAGAGGTTGAAAGTATCCCTTTTCTCCAGAGAGACTAACGACACATAATTTATGACCAGCCAACCCATCTGTAGCTGGCAAATCGCAACAGTAAATCTGTGAGCAGACACCTCAAGAAACATTTCTCCAAGCTTCCTTGGGAAGGGCGCAATAGGCAAGTTGTAAGTACAGGAATTAAACTTTCAAAACAAGTTAATAACTTAGTTCAGGAGTTTTGCAGCACCACAGAGGTTATGTGATGTGGAACAGAAGGCCTCCCACAGCTGGTATGCTGAAGAAGGCAGTGCAGACTCAAAACACCAGCATGCAAATACTCGGGCATGCAGCAATACAAGGAGAGCTTTTGCTCCACTTCTGATAATTATCTAGGTGCAGAAGATTGCAACCCTGTTTTTGGAAGTCAGTGCATTTGCATCATCTGAGGCAACCACCAAATTCACCCAAAGTCTGGAGACAAGGCAAGTTTTGCCAATAAGGTTCAGTTATTGCTTCTGTTGAAGCTAGCCATGGTAATATCAAACCAGTACCTAAGAACAAACCAATGTATTTTTCTCTATGGAGACACAGCTGTCCTGTAATGCTGGGGCTGAAGGTGCTTTTCTCTTTTCCTTCAGTTGCTGCCACACTCTGCTCCTCTGCAATTGCTCAAGCTCATTTGAATTTTGTTCCAACTTGAAATATAAGAAAATAACTTTCTACAAAAGTGACGTGATGGGGGAAGTGTTTTCAGCAATCAAAGAGTTCAATTTTAATACTGTTCATCTCTTTAATACATAAAATATTTAGTATTCCATACTTACCTTGGTAACTCTTACCTTGGTATATTAGGATGATTATTTTCATTCTGCTTGGAATTTCAGTGTGAAACATGCCAAACAGTTTAATAAAGAATATATTGTCCAAATGACACTCATATTACTAAAACACTGAAAAATTGAGTTCATTTTCTCATCCCCTTATCAAAAGCTGTAGTCAGATAGCCACAGTCCCATGAAACATTCTGATTTCCACTAAACACATTTTCTAACAGAAAACTGTTTCAAAAAAAAAAAAAAAAAAAATCAGCCAGCTCTAATGTGCCTGAAGTCTATGCAATTAAAAAAGTTTCTAAATATAGCTTTAATCATGGCCGACCCCAATCTTCTCAGAAGTCCTTGCTCTCTAGGCCATCCCAAAGGGATGAGAACATCCAGTAATAAGCCAAAAGTCTCATGACAGTGTGTTGACCCCATTTGATATTTATCTCTAGCCATTTCTGAGTGCTTCCCATGAGCTTAATTAAGCTCATTCATTTCCACAAATTGTGGCATCCTAGAAAATATCAGACTTCCCTTTGATAGATGAGATTCAAATGTATGAAATCTTATGGGAGGCTAGGTGTCTCTCAGGCTATTTGACAGAGTAGTTCATGAAACAACTTATCCAGTCCCTCCTTTCAATAGCATGGAAATGAAATACACATAGGATTTTAAGCTGTCCAATACAGACTACAGCAAAAAGCCATCTGCTATGAAATTTGAGAGGAAAAAAATGCTGAGGAAGCTGTATCCTTTCTCAATGGGAGCAGTGATGCAAAACTGAAAAATTGTTCATGCCCTATAAGGGAATATTTCAAAAGAAAAACTCTTGCTTCAGGAAGGGAAGATAGAAGTAAACACACAAAATCTGTGTCTCTACACAAACATTTGGGTTCAAATATCATCTTTGACTTTCCTACATTTTATTTTGTATTGGTGCTGTACCCAGTTGCCTCTAACAAAGATGAATCATGAGACAAAGCCCATCTGAGGGGACATTGTAATAGTCTTCTGCTATGTGAAGGGCTTCTGTAAAGGCTAGTCAACCTAGAGAAGACAAGAAATGATAGCCTTAGACTCCTACATATCAGGAAGAATCCAAGCATGTGAATAGTCGAACATAGGAAGACATCTTAATTACTTCAAACTGTGTATTATTGTGTACCTTTTTTGTTTTGTTTTCCCTCCACAAAACCATGACAACCAAAGACTAGGGAAAAAGCACCTATTGTGCTTAAAAATGTTTCCTAATATCAAATACATAGAAAAAACATATTTTCCTAACACAATAAGTATCTTTGCTTTCAATAATCTTTCATTTTATTCCATGCTAAAATATTAAGGTACAAGTTATAAACTTAAGATTTCTCCATCACAGACTTTTCTTTCACAGATGTTTTCTTTCTCAAAACTGTTTCATTCCAATATATTTTTTGCTGAAGACCATTGCTAATATAAATATAACTATATATATATATATATTTTAAGCACTTCATGTACTTTGAAATCTTGATTCATAATTTCTCCAACATTAAATTGCTTCATTTTCCCTTAGCATATTTTCATTATATCTGTACCAAGGAGTTCAGGCACTTCATATGAAGGAAAAGCATTTGGCTTGCAGACCAGTTCTATCATTGCTAATTTTTCCAGAGCTTATTTAAGTCTTTTTCTACTGTTTTTACTGTTTCATTCACCCAATACTTCAAATCAAAGCTTTTTTCCCCTCTGTATTTTATCATGAAATATCTTACTGCTATAGCACAAATACTGATCTCTGCTTTTCCTGTACATGGAAGCAGATGATCCTCAGTGCCTATGCTGGCAGGTTTAACTACACTGTTTACCTGAAATAGACAAGTACCACACAGGTATCAAAGCACAGACTGTCCTGCATCGTCCTTGCTGATACGTTTTGAGTAATGCAAGGTTTTGCTTTGTGCTCAGCAAGAAACAAAGCCATCTAGAATGTTATTGAAATATCTATTTCTAGTAAAAACAAACAAATAAAAGCATACAAGATGTCTCACAGAAATCCTTCAGTAGAGAGCAAACTGCAGGGAAAAACTGAGAAATTTTTACAGAACTCAGAACAATTAGTTTTCCTTTGGCCACCAGCATGACATCACAAACTGTTTCCTAAAGGCGGCTTCTCTATCTTGTAAAAAGTGAAAAAGGGATAAAGAATGCCCTTGAAAGAGAGTCAGTATTTCTGTCCAGCTCCACTTGAGAATATGGAAGGAAGAACACCGAAGCAGGCTTCCTGAAGAGTATACCTCTCAGATCTATGAAAATATCCTATAGCATAGAGAAGCTGGAGTTCACTAAGTGAGAAGTCTCACCTATCACTGCTTGCCTGCAATTATGAGACAAGCCCTAAATTCTAAGACAAGAGTATAATTCAAAAGGAACCATCTTGCACCATGCTAGTTAGTACAGTACCACATACAAGCTTTTTATCTCTTGTGTTTGCTGCCACCGAATACTCCTACAGGGGTTTTAGTCTTCCGTAGCTAAAGCAGCTTCTTTTCTCTATAGTTTCCCCTTCTCAGACACAGCTTGCCTAGAAAAGAATGAATGCAAATCATCCTGTCTTGGAGCCTACACATTTCTACACGTTTATTATTATTAGATTCATACATATTCAAAGTGGCAAGATAAGACACTTCATAAGATGAAGATTTTTTGAGGACAAAACTGTCTAAAACACCAAGACAGAATCAGTAGGTATTGAGCAGCCTCAGGGAAAAGCAGCTGTAGGGATTTACACACATAGACACTTCTGCCCTAAAGCCTAGGAGTATTTTTTTAAAGAAGAAGTCTGTTTGGGTTAGGTGGGCTTTTTTTGTTGTTGTTGTTGTTTATTTATTTATTTATTTATTTTGAGGGGTGGTTTGTTCTACATTTGCTTGTTTCCTCTCCACTTTGTCCTGTATTTCAGGACATGGCTTGGATGTAACAGATGAAGCCAATGCTGAAGTGAGGCAGTGAAAACTGGAAAAAGAAGCCAATCTATTTCTCCATATCTTGGCCCCATACCTACAAAAATAAAAGACTTGCTGACCTTAGGTCAGCAGAGCTTCCATTAATAAATCCTTCCAGCTAGCAGGGACTTCCTAATTGCCCACTTACCGGAGCCTACCAAATTACTTAATACAGATCAGGGATTTGAGACACAGATTTTTCAGAACCATAAAAACACTATATTACAATACTAAAGAACCTAACCTGGCCTGCATGAGTGAAACTATGTGGTTCTTGTAGTCTGCTTTTAGATATAAGGCATGTACACACAGAAGTGGTCTGTATGAGAGCTGTTGAGTCATGGCCTCACCTGATTGATCACCTGGGGAAAGGACAGGGTCAACACTGCGAGCACAGGTGAAGGCAGTTCAGCTGTGTCACCAGAAGACATGGAGCCTGGGTGCACCTCTCTAAGGCCCCATTTAAGGCTGACTGCTGCTGGGGAATGATCTCTGGTTGGAGATCTCTCCCTTGTGGAGTCTTTCATGTGAGCCTAGATCTTCAGAGATAGGTGAGTACTTCTACTTTTCCTTTGAAACGCTAGCCTATCCTCACTAGTCCCTTTGCTGTTATGCTCCTATATCACCCTTCCTCTGCATTAATCTTTCTGGTTGTAACAGAGGTCAAAAACTTAAGAAAGATTAGAGCCAGCCTTATTCTGTCCATGTTGTCCTATTATGTTCAGGACTGACAGCTCAGAAAGCTAAAATTTAGTGAAACATAGACTGTAAAACCATATAACTCCTCAATTACTTCTTGTTGGCTGGCTAGGCAAGCCAGTTAATTAATAATGTATAATGACCCAGAATTGTAAACTTTATCACTCAGAGGTCATGAGAAAATGGGCACAGGTACAGTTTGCTAACCTTCACTGATAGTTCTTCACAGTTATCATCCAGAAAGTGTAAAAGATATGTTATCTTTGACTTCGGTTTTGTCATAACATAGGTGAGATTCCATATGAAGCCAACTCAGTATGTGACTGTTGCATGCTCTTCAAAACAAAGTCAAATCAGTAAAATATCTCTCTCGATAGTTGAAACGTTGAGAATAACATGACACCTCTCCTTTCAGAGACTAACACGTTATCATTCTGCTCTAGTTTACCTTTTCTTGACACCCACTGCTCTACAACTCTTAAAAACACCTCTTAGCATCATTTATTATGTAATACACTATTTGCATTAATACCTGAATCCAAAGTCAAGCATTCCAAACTGACTTGTGTTTTTTCTAAGTGCCAACAATTGTTTAGAGTTTTCCTCTCACTGGTAAGGTATGTTGATGTTTGACCAGTAAATTCTGGCTTATTTTAACTACCCATGCAGTATCAGATGAGTAGTTCTTGTCAGAGAGTTTAAAGAATAGATCAGCCTCAATTTTCCTACACAACATTCATTTCAGGTATGGACTTGAAGACTGGTTTCATAGGTCTCTGGTTTTCCCCTCCCCCAGAAAGGCTTTCTGGGACCTTGCAGTTATCAGAAGAGCTGAAAAGAACTTGAAACAGACAGTTGCTGGCCAAAGCTGAAAAACAGGATTATGTTAAAGTGCTGTGTATTCAGTTCTCTAAAATGGGACAAACAGACTTTATTAACGTTATTGATGGAATCATAACTTTGTCCTTCATTTAGATTAGGCAGAGCTTTGTGTTGACATAAACAACTGTCATTCTGATAGCTTTATACAGAAGTTAACTAAAGTACCAGTAATATTAAAATCCAAGTTCTCACAAATCCCTTTAGTTAAATCTGAGCTGGGTATTTGCTGCATTTTACTGAATCGGGCTGATATAATAGCATGTCCTTAGCTTACATCTTATCTTTTTCTCAGTCTAAAATCTGTTCCTCTCAGGAGCCAGAACCCTATGTTTGTCCATTGCCTGGTTGGTTGCTGCTATATTCCTCCTCGTGCTATGAACTAGCAGAGGTTTCTGTCAGCTTCCTTATCACCACTGGGCAATGTGAAGAACAAGAATAATCTATGTAAGCAATGTGTATAGGTCTACTCTTTCCACATCTGAAATTAAAATGACTAAATTGCTCTCTGGGCCACAGCACATCCACAGTAAGCTGTGTAACCCAGAACTTGCCAATAGCAAATTAAGCTGTCAAAATTATTCCAGAGATGTCTGCTATGGCTCAATAAAACAATTATAGACACAGCTGTACTTTTTCAGACTTGCATAATTTTCAGACCAGAATCCTCAGTAATAAGGGAAAACTTTAAAGACCAGCAAAAAACTTCATTGGTTTCTAGTGACACACAAAATACAGCTAAACCAGAGTGTAAAGGAATGTGAAGAACCTTTGGGAAAGGTATACTAAAGCTTGTGAATCTGCAGTGATGTATGATGCTATAACTGAAGTGTTCTTGGTTAACTTCAGGAACAAGCTCATTGAGTATTATGAGTATTAATATGAAGTATTACTTCAGCAAGGTTCACCTCAAGGCACCGTGTTCCTCAGTAACAAAATTATTTGGAACATCTTATCCAAGCTTCAAATTACATGCTTTGTGTATCAAGTACATACTATCATAGAATGGCTTGGGCTGGAAGGGACCTCAAATATCATCAAGTTTCAGCACTCTTGTAGTGGAAATATTAAGTCATGGCTTGAAACAGTGATTGAGCACTTGGTGAGAAGGCAAGACCAACTCAGGGGAGCTCAGGTGCTTGAGTTCAGACCTCATTTAAGAACTGGCTGTGGAGGTGAGGACACTTAGGATGCATTATCTTTAAAGGCTAATGCTTTGGCTGATCATCAAGACCCCTAATATCTTGAAGGAGATGCTCCCAGGGGAAACCTGGGAACTCCTGTGTTCCCCATGGCTGAGTGCTGCATGGATTATTGAAGAATGGGGACCTATAAGGGACAATGGTGCCATTATTAAATTCTCTTCCAAGATGGCTGAGCTTTTGAGTAAATTACAAGAAACTTTCCTAACAACTGAGGGGAAAAAGTAGTAGCAGCATCTGCTGTAGTGTGGCCACTGCTACTAACTATTAACATGTATCATTCCTCCAAGGAAGAACTGAAAGACAAAAATGAGTTTTTAAAAATCCATATCAGAAAAATGGAAAATAACACTTCACTTCTGATGGGATAAACTACCTCATCTTTGAATGGCATTTCTCCTCAAAATTTAAGAACTATGTCATTAGAAGAGGAAAATGAGTTAGATCAACAGGATCCGAGGAATTGGATTTAGAATCAACCTCCAGTTGATTCTAAAAATAAAAGGAAAATCAAGACTAAAATCCAACTAACGGATCTGGGAACCTCAGGTTCTCTAGAAACAAGACCAATAATTACTCAAAACAAACAAAGTCCAAGACAGATCAGTGGGGTTGTCACTCAAGGAGTGGCCCCCTGGCTACACTACATTGCATGTGATGGTGCGCCTATACATGTTTGACAAACTCATGGATTTATTACAATTTAAACAGAAACTGTGAGAAAGCATTACCAGTTTTGCTCTTAAAAATGACATGGGGGGGGGACAAGATGACAAGAGGACACGGAGGCCAAAAGTGAAATTATTAATAACTGGAGATTTCTAAACTTGCATCCATCACCATACATCCAACCCTCAGACAAGGACTACATGTAACTGTAATGTGTAATGACTAAAATCATGCTCTAATTCAGTGGATAATGGCTGTATATAGAATCATGTTGCCAAATAAAAGTTATGTCCCAATAAACACTGGTCTATGGATTTTGATAGAGGAACTTCAAAACTGTATCAGAACTGGGAATGAGGAGACGATTTATGATGACATTTTTGAGAGTACAGACCTGGTTAAGTTCTTGGCAGGGATGATCTTCAGACTTCAACCAATCATCAATTGTCTCATATTTTGTCAACCTACATCACAACAGGCAAATTGTACAAGCATTGTGGTATCTTGGATCACTGTAATGAAAAGGACTTACCGCTGGCCTGCTCAGTCATGAGTTCATGCCACGAAGGGGTGGAATGTAGTGGAAATGCTAGGTCCTGGCTTAAAACAGTTATTGAGCACCCGGTAGGAAGGCAAGACCAACTCAGAGAAGCTGGACCAGAAAGGGTGGACTGGAATCTACAATCTCCCAGACCTTATTTAAGAATTGGCTGTGGAGGTGAGGACAAGTCTCTGGAGATCCCCGCACACCTGAGACCTTCTGAAGACGAGCAGTTTCTTTCCCTGCTGTAGTTTAAGCAAATTCTCACTGTTTGCAGACTGGGATCTTGCTGCTCTGCTGTCTTTGTTGCACTTCCTATTTTATCACATCTCTGCTACTGGCAGGGCTGTCAATCACTAAATCAGGCACTAAAACAGGCTGTCCAGGGCTCCATCCAGTCTGGCTGTGAATGCCTCCAGTGACTGGGCATCCACAAGTTCTTTGGGCAACCTGTTTGAGTGCCTCACCACGCTCTCAGTGAAAAATTTCCCCTTGACATCTAATCTAAATATCCCCTCATTTAGTTTAAACCATTTGCCTTTGTCCTATCACTGTCTATCGAAATAAAAAAATTGATTTCCTTCCTGTTTATAAGCTTTGTTTAAGTACAGAAAGGATGCAATGAGGTCCTTTTGCAGCTTTCTTTTCTCCAGACTGAATAAGCCCTGCTCCCTCAGCCTGTCTTTGCAGGAGAGGTGTTCCATCCCTCTGATAATCTTTGTGGCCTTTCTCTGGACCAACTCCATAATCCCTGCATCTTTTTTGCAGCCTGGTTGCAGTATTTGAGATGGATCTCATGAAGACTGAGCAGAGGGAGGCAACTACTTCTCTCCTTTCTAGCTATCCTGCTGCTTATGCAGCCCATGATACCGTTGGCATTCTGGGCTGCAAGTACACATTGCTGTTTCATGTTAAATTTTCCATCTATCAGAACTTTGAAGTCCTTCTTGGCAGGGCTACTCTCAAGGAATTCTTCTCCAAATCTGTACATATATCTGGGATTTCCCTAACTCAAGTGCAACATCTTGAACATGTCCTTGCTGAACCTCATCAGGTTCTCACAGGCTTTTAAGCTTGTTCAGATCCTTGTGGATGGCATTCCTTCCTTTTGTTCTGTCAATTGCACCACTCAGCTTGTTGGATCATAGAAGGCCACCAGATTAGTAGGCAGGACCTGCCCTTGATGAAGCTGTACTGGCCGTCTCAGATAATCTCCATGTCTAACATACACATTAATATATCCTCAGGATAATCTGCTCCAAGACCAGAGGTGAGGTTCACTGTTCCTGGGTCTTCCTTTCTTAAAAAGAATAGTAATATGGCTTTGCAATCCCATCAGCCAGTTTCTTCGGGATCCATATCATTCAGTCCCATAGATTCATATACATTGAAGGCTCAAGAGGCAGTTTTGGACTTGCTCTCCTTTTACACTGGAAGGGATTTCACTCCCACAGCCCCTGCGCCTAGAGGAGGAGGGACACAAACATAATTTTGTATGTACATCATTTTGAGGTAGTCTATATGTAACCCATTGGTAAAATTTCTATTTCATGGTGTGGACATGATTTACAGTTTTAAAGGCTAATTATCTTACTCCCTCCTACTTGTGCAATCATATCAATAAGTGTTCTAATCACAACACTTCTACTACAGCACTTTATTTTCAAAAAACTGTTTATCAAGAGTTGTAGTAATAAATTACCATTTATCTTATCCTCTGGGCATCATCTTACCCAAACAAAAATGGCAATCTATTTCACGCTGCAGTCAACCCTAAGGAGCACTATCCGGTGCACAGAATTACAGAACTGCCATGAAATGGAATAGTATTCCTCTCCCCACTCACTATAACATTCAGCAAACCTATTCTCATTCACTGAACCAAAGGAGAAGGCTAGTCACCTTGCCTCTGTGCGTTCTGCTTGTAGTACCTTTTTTAACCCATTGTATTTTTTAGTTTTTTTACAATTGTTTTGACTGGAGGCTTAATTGCAATTCTTTTATCTGTTCATGTTTCATTTTTACTTAGTTGACAAAATAGTCAGGGTTCCATCTGGTAGATTCCTTCCTGATATTTTCAGCTTTTCCTTATGTTTCTCTTTCTCATTTTGACTTGATGGTTTTTTTTTTTCCTAATGTTTCCAGGTCCACTTCTCTACAAGGGCATACCTATACCAGCAACACAAACATAATGGGCATGAGTATTTAATGTAAATATCTAACTCCAAATTAACCTCTCACACTGGCTAAGCAGACACGAGGAGCTCAGAAGCAAATGCTGCAGGCCAAAGCTTTTGTTCTATGACACTGAATTTTCTCATGGTAATCACTTTCCATTCCTCTGCAGCTTAATGATTACCTAATAGATTTGCTGACTAAGTATTACCTGGTAGCATCCTAAATTGACTTTCTTCAAGTATAAGTGACATAGAGTAAAGGTCATTGAGGTTTTTATGTCTGCTTCTTTTTAAATCTAAATATGTTAGCTGTTCAAGGGACACATACTTGTAGAAATCTGAAAGTTAAATCTATTTGTTGTGTTAGTTGTATTCAGAGTCTACCTTATAGCTTATGGAATATCTTTGCTCCAAACCAAAATAGAACTACATTTAAATGAGAAACTGTTGAATAAAACAATATATTTCTAGAACATGTTAAACAAAACACGCTCTTAGGGCAGATAACTTCCATACTAGAGAAACAGAAATAGAGACAGAATAAAATGAGTCTTTAGATGACAATATAATTTCAGATTTTTTTTTTAAATTCAGTTCATTTTTGCTTTTTTTCCCCATGCTTGATCCATAATATTAGTGGTAAAATATGAGGCTCCTTAAAAATATTGCAACTAGTCTTATGGATCCTAACCAAAATTTTCTTCACTGAAGCATAATTATTACAAACATCAGTGAGAAATAGAATAAAAATTAGGTTATAAACAGGATTTATTAGCATCTATTTGAACCTACTTCTTAGCAAGTTTATTCCATAAGTGCTCTGGTAAATTTGGTACCAAGCGTCTTTGTTCACATCTTTTCACGCAGGGGCTTAAACAAACATCTTCTATTTGGATTTGCTAGTTTCAGTGAAAAAAGATTGCCCAGAACATCAGTTATTTCTTGGTTTTCTATAGGCGCATATAGATTGGTGATACGTAACGATTTGTCCTTACACGAGGTGGTTGTCTTCTAATAACCATGCTTTGTTTGTGACTATAACTCGGCAACTTTATATATGCCTGATCAAGCTGCAAAATATTTTTTAGTAAATCCTTATACTAGGCTGACAGAACTCTGATATTTTCATAAATATACTAAGAATTATTCTGACAATAATCAGAATTGACTGGCAACAGAGTGCTTTTATATTATTTTAATATATTTATACAGAGTGTGCAACTGGGCAGAGGACACTTTCATTAATTAACAGAAGCTTTGGGTAAACCTTTGATCAGGTAGATAAAACCTCTGTCCACAAAAGGAAAGATTAAATTAACCTGTAAATCACTTCTGATATGTAATATTTCATCTCTTATGTTTGCTTTGGCTAGAGACTTTGTCAACTTAAGCTATTTCTGTTCTACCTAATTGACAGGTCTAACTATAATACTTTATGACTTATTTTTCATGTTCCTGAAAAAACAAGAATGACCCCTTTAGACTATTCCATATATTTCCCCTATGAGGCCAGAAGAGGGAGTAGTAGGTTATATTTTCCCCAAGAAAAATGACTCTGGATGGTAAGTTATTGTATAATCAGTTCCTCAAGGGGTAAAGATTTCATCCTGTTTATTGTTATTTTTTTTTAAAGACCAGCTGCAGACATTTTTCCTCCCCCATCAAGAAGAGCTGCACACTCTGAGAGAAGAGCATCTGCTATGGGAGAAATTCAGACTAGCTTTGTAAAAAATCAATCTCCACACTGATGGAAAGATATGCACGTGTTTACACAAGTTAATCAGTGCAAGCTCTGACATTATTTACACAGCTGAAGGAACAACAAATCCAGATCACCTGCAATCATGTAACTGCACAGATGCTGGCCAAAACACATGTAGCAGGAATGCTAAATCACAGCTTGAGACAGTGACTGAGCACCTGGTGGGAAGCCAGGGCCAACCCAGGGGTGCTCAGGCGCATGCAATGCACCTGAGTGACTGGAAGTCATCCTGCTGGAGCCAGGACGGAGGTCTTCCCGGACCTCACGTAAGAGCTGGCAGTGGAGGCAAGGGTACTTCATCTGGAGATCCCTGCACACTTGAGGCCTTCTGAAGGTAAGCAGATGCTTTGCCTCGACTCTGTGCCCACAGTTGTTGCATTTGAGCAAGTGCTCACTTGCCACAGCCTAGGACCTTATTGCTCTGTTGTCATTGGTGTGCTTTCTATTGTGTTACAGTGTTACAATTTGATATTATGGTCAAATAGACTTTCCCACTCCTCTTACTCCAGTTATAGAAGTTTTAATTAAAATAGCCCAAAACAAACAAGTGTTTTTCTAAATTCCATTGCTGTTGATGGAGAACAGAATGTATGCATGCACTTTTACTTCAAGTTTCCCTGCAGCAAAACCTGAAAAAGGAATTAAGTTTTCAAGAATTCTGGAAAAATTCAACATGTCATAGAATGGCTTGGGTTGGAAGGGACCTTAAAGATAATTGAGCTCCACCCCCCTGCCATGTGCAGGATGGCCACCCACCAAATCAGGCTGCCCAGAGCCCCATGCAACCTAGCCTTGAGGGAGTGATGTCCAGTGATGGGACACCTACAGATCCTCTGGGCAGCATATTCCAGGACCTTACGACCTCCTGAGAAAATAATTTCTTCCTAACACCTAATATAAATCTCCTCTCTTTTAGTTTAAAGCCATTCCCCCTTGTTCTATCACTATCGGACCGTACTAATAGTCAGTTTCCCTTCTGCCTGTAAGCTCCCTTCAAGTACTGCAAAGCCATGATGAGGTCTCTCTCTCCAGAACTTTCTCTTCCAAGCCAAACAAGTCCAACTCTTTCAACCTTTCATCATAGAAGAGATGCTCTAGCCCCCTGATCATTTTCATGGCCATACTTGTTCTTTAAAATTCTTTGTTGCAAAGCTGGTCTTTGTGAACTCTCTACTGTCAAGATGCCACTAAGTGACATCATCTTGCAGAAGGTGACTCAGATGAGGAAGAAAAAAACCCAGACTAAAAACTTATGTATTTTCCAGCTCTTCCAGATGGTGATTATCTCAACTCAGAAAACAAAAAGGAAAAGAATTGAAATCACAGAACATATCAAGACAAGTATTTATCAAAGAGATGAAAAGAGGTATGAACAACACAGTAGGAGGCACTGGTCACGTATGAGCTACAGTTAACCCTGCCCACATCTCTGCTACAAAGGCTTGTACCGGAGGGATTAATTTTCCTCCTGACCACAGAGACTGTCTGAGCAACTAACAAGTTCAGAGAGGTCTGCTAGGTGCGAGAGCAGGGCATGAGAGAGCAATGCCAGGCTCAACCTCTTACATTCCAGCTGAGAATTAGTGTGATTGAGTGTCAGCTTTTAAATCTGAGTCTGCGCTTAGTCTGGGTTCTGTTTCTCTATCTCAACCAAGAGGCAAGTCCCTACACATGTGTCATTGTGGAAACTGGAGAGGAGTACGCTTGACCCCCATGAAGAAGTTACCTTACACAATAACATCTAAGTGTAATTATGTGAAATGGTATCCTCCTCCTCTGAGAGTCAATGGTACTAACGGTACTTAATTGCATTGGTATTAATTAACAACATACAGCTACAACAACTCTAAAGCATTCTACATGGCCAAAAAGCACAAATGTTAAGCAAGCAACATGAAACAAATGAAATCACAAGCTGAAAAGAACAAAAATAGGTCTAATATGGGAGACTTTTTTATTGTTTTACTTTTAAACCTTGCCACCTAAGAAAGTTTAGAAAACATGCACACCATCCTATACTGCATTGCAAGTACCTACAGCCAATGAAGGAAAAAAGCTGGCAGGAGTGAGAAATCAGACAGGATCACAGTAGGATTACCTGGTACAATCAAGTCTTGTCACCACATATATGCTGTATTCAAGATTAGGAAGAGGATCAAGCCATATAGTTTGTTGTCTGGGCTGTTTGCCCGTCCAAATTTATGTGACTTTACAGTTAACTTACAATTGCTAGAAATAGAGCATCACAAAATCTCATTCTATGCTTCTGAAAGAAGTCTTCACTCGTAGGGTGAGGATGGGGGTAAAAAATTATTTCTGCATGAGTGAAAAAAAACTCAAAACATATATATATATATAACTTGGTTGATTTCCAGTTTCAGTTTTGAATTGGAGAAGTTTCCTCTAACATTACTGAGTTACTGGGCTAATGTACTTAGCAGCAGCACTACAGCCTGTGGGAATCCAGCCACCATATTTTCGAAGATCTGCATGAGTATTTAGCCACTCACCACCTATTAAAACTAAACTGTGCTAGATAAAGATGCCATTGTGTGCCTAACTACCTGTGCAGCTTGTTGAGAAAATTTAGGAGACTACATTTACGTTATATTCTCCTCTCTTCCATGAGAAGGAGGAGGAAAAAATCATTCTGAGTAATATTACTCGCAAACTAAGTTTTCGTGCACTGCATTAAGGGGCCCTTACTAGTGGCAGAGGCCTTGCCAACTTAAAAGTTATGCTCTTCAGTGTTGAGGTGCTTGAGATGGTTCCAATTAAACTAAGTCACTTTGATTACACTGCAGATCTTCACCAGATGAGAATCTAGCTCATCCTTTATAAATGAAGGTTGCTAAAAAATTAGCAACAGTAAAAACAGAAATCGTGTTTTTTAGTAGTATGGCACTGAATATCTGTGAATATCTTCTTGTTGGCCTTTATTATTCATGATTTATGTTAGTGCAACATGTCTTAGCTCACTGATATTTTTTCCTCAACCATGTTTATGAAGAAATGTAGGAAGCAAAAATTCAAATACTTAGTCATAGAATCATAGAATTGCTCAGGTTGGAGAAGACCTTAAAGATCAAGTCCAACTATGATCTAATCATACTACCCTAACTCTAACAAACCTCCGCTAAATCATTACAATCTGCCATCTAAGAGAGGGCTGTTCCAAGCAAGGAAATATCCTTTTACTTAAAAAAAAAAAAACACAAAAGCACTTGGCAGCAAGTCTTTCATCATTTCATTTTCTGTTTTCCTTCTGTTTGACAAAAGATATAGAAGAAGTGATCTTCTAGCAGAATTTGAAGAATCAGTTCAGGCTCAAATTGTGCCAGTCCAGTCTGAACTTAGCTCCATATCAAGCCCTATTCAGATTTAAGTAGAGCACTCACTTTCTCACTGACTTTCACATGACATTTCACATTTTTTACATTAAAGATAATTTTAAGTAACCTTTAATATTCCTTATATTATCCAGATTTTTAGTTGCCTACACAACAGGAAGTCCAAACTGTTTCCACTCCTTTTTAGTGTGAATGAAGTATTATTTCCTTATTTTGAAAGTGCTGTTATTTCCTAAAGGAGGGCTATGATCAGAGACATTAACTTGATGAACAATTCATAAAATTAATTTACCCCACATCAGCTTTCTCCCCCCTGCTACCTCTAAGGACATTCACTGCTATACTCCTCTGACCACCAGCTTCATTATTAATCCTTACTGAGCTGCTATTACGCTGATATAGAGAATGTTTTATGGGAGGCAAGTTCCAAAGGGCCTCTTTCTTTTATACATGCAATGTGTTTAGCATTCACTATCAGCTCTGGGATTTACCAAGACCTCAAAAAATCTGTTCTCATTCTCCATGAAAGATTAGAAAATTTAGGTATTTCTACAGTTACAATGGACAAGTTTCTAGAAATACCATTATCAAGAGCGAACTCTGTCTCACTGAAATTAGATTCTCCTTATCATTACTTTTTAAATTGTCAAGATCATCTAGCCAGCATTAAGGGGATTCCACTAGTGACTACAGAACCAATATTTTCTACAATCTAAACTCTCTCAGGAAAGTGAAGGCCTATCTTTTGCAAGCCAAGAAATATTCACTAGACTGAAAATCTGCTGTATACTATTTGGAAAACTGCAGTGCTGGTGGAAAAGATTGGAAAAGAAGCCTCTGTGCTATTCAATCATTTTCAAGCTCCATACTTCACAATGGCAGGCACTCTTGAAAGCTTCTATTTACAGTACAATATGAAACTAGCAGTATGAAAGCCTATTTATTCTTATTTAAGTAGTTGAACATAATTTGTACTTTTATCTTCCTACAGGCTTCATTGATGGAGTACAAGTAAAGGAGAAACTGAGGAAGTCTACATGTAGTTAATACCAGTCTATAGAGTTGCAGTCTAAGGACAGAGGTATTAATCAATTTACTAGTCTTGTTTGTGAAAAACAGAGATTTATACAAGTAAAAATAAACATCTAGTTGCTGAGCATTAAGTGTCTATTTTTTCGCTTTTGACCCAGCCATGAGAAGAGATCTTCACTCAGAATTTAGATTCCACCTCATCCTGTTGCATAACAGCAAACTTTTCACAGCATCACTATGAATCAGATATTTGGCAAGTAGGTTCTTTCCACAGCCATGACTAAAGTAGGGGTGGAGAACACATACTACACAAATCTAAACTCAGAAAAATAAGAAAAATACTTCCTGTTATTTTCTTGAAGAAACTGTGGACATCAAAATGAAACCCAAAGCAAAACTCAGCAGTTCATAAATTCTGATACACCCACATGGGTACCATATTGAGGCCAGTCCTCATAGTAGCAAGATCACTGTAGTTTTGTTGCTAGAGGCTCTCAGCCTCGAGATTTGGAGCTGAGTTCCACTCTTGCTATGCTCCTCAGACAGGTGAGCTGCAAATCAGATGGCATAGTCAGTAGAACCACATGAAAACAGTCAAATTAGAGAACACGCAGTCACAGCAGAGTTCACTTTGCACAGCACACGTGAAAAGCTCTTATGCCTACTAAACAAAAAGCATAAACCAAGCAGTTAAAGTCTAGACAAATCCTTTGTTTTAACAGTACCACACTGAATTAACATGGAGAGAATTTAGTCACTTGTACAACCTAGCTCAACTGTTAGAAAGATGATTTGTGAACTAAAAAAGTTCATCTTAACAATATCCATTGCTTTCTAGAATCATCACAAGTTTTATTTATACAGACTGTAGAGCTTGTTCACTGCTATTATTCATGTTTATTAACCAAGATACTCTAGAAACATTAACAAACATACCAGTCACCCACCATGGAAAGGAACCAGTGGTTTAAAAAATGGGATACATACATATGTGAAACACCTGGCAGATCTACAAGCACATAAAGACGACATTTGTTCTCCTTTCTGCCTGTAAGTGCAGTTTGTTTTTGCAGGTGATACAGAAAAGCATGTCAAAGCTAAGTGTTCAAGTACAACCTTAAGTGCATACTGCTTACAGCCTCATGTTGCAGTATAACAGCAATGCCAAAGGTGAGCAGACGAGAGAGCAATTAAAAACAGTCTTGCACAAGGTGGTATTATTTCCTATAAATCTGAAATAAATATTCCTGTATAAAATAGCAAAGAACAGGTAGAGACTTATTGAAGAATAAACTGAGCCATCTCAAAATGGGTCACCATCTCCAGTTATCAATTAAACAAGAGCTCCTGAGGGAAAACAGAGTGCTTCAAATATGGAAAAGTTATCTAGCAAACTTCAAACTAAATCAATTTTGAATAATCTCAAAAATCTTCATAGGAGTATTCCCTGTGTACACCTCTTTTTTATTACATTATTGGAAACAGCAACTAAGTGAAATCTTTCAGACTGAAATGGAATTATTAAGAGAAAGACCAAAGAGGCATTATTTAGGTAGAATCAACAAATGAAAGTACAATAAAGGCAAAAGTAACTACTAGACACATTAAGAATTCGTGAATTCCAAACGTATGTGGGAATATCTGCACTATTGCTATTTTCTTTCAATACAGCATTACAAAAAAAAAAATAATAATAATAATTTAAAAAAAAAAGTAACTTGCAGACAGGAATAAAGCATGTTTATACCGCCTTTGTATTTTAGGGGACACAATATACAACCAAATGAAGCCTTCCTTCAGGAGCTCAAAGCATTTCAGCTCTTCTCACACACTGTAACACCCACCCTAGAACTGTTCCTGAAGGCAGCCTTTACAGAATCACAGAATGGCCTAGGTTGGAAGACACCTCAAGGATCGTGGATCTCCAACCCCTCCTCTTCTCCTCCCCCACCACAGGCAGGGCCACCAAGCTCCGTACCTAATACTAGAACATTCTGCCCAGGGCCCCATCCAACCTGTCCCTGAACACCGCCAAGGACATGGCATGCACAGCCTCTCTGGGCAGCCTGTTCCAGCACCTCACCACTCTCTCTGTAAAGAACTTCCCCTCAGTAGCCAACCTAAATCTTCCCTCCTTCAATTAAAACCATTTCCCCTTGTTCTGCTGTTATCTACCCTTTCAAAGAGTTGACTCTCCTGTTTATAGTCTTCCTTTAGATACTGAAAGGCTGCAATGAGGTCACCCCACAGCCTTCTTTTCTCCAGGCTGAACAAGCCCAGCTCCCTCAGCCTGTCTTCATAAGGGAGGTGCTCCAATCTTCTGATCATCTCTGTGGTCCTCCTCTGGACCCTCTCCAACAGCTCCTTGTCTTTCTTGTATTGGGGGCCCCCAGACCTGGACACATGGAGCCTCACGAGGGCAGAGCAGAGAGGGACAATCACCTCCCTGTCCCTGCTGGCCACCCGTCTTCTGATGGAGCCCAGGATACCATTTGCTTTCCAAGCTGCAAGAGCACACTGCTGGCTCATAAGCCTTCAAAGCTGCCTTATTCTCCAGTAGTTGTCATGAACATTATTACATTTGTCTTTTTTTTTTTCATTGCTGTTCATGTCCAGTTGTTTCTATTCTGACTCATTTTACCCATAACTGAGAGAATACATAAAAGAGATGTTTGAAAATTTTAAACCAAATCCAAAGCATTTTCATACTTACATGATGTTGACTGTCCCATATGCTTATCTGCCAGTCATCAAGGCAAAAGTGACTGGATGCTCACATCCACACATACAAACATAAGAAAGTAGTCCTTAAGGATGTTCAAGTAAGCCACAATTGTAATATTTTTGTTTCCTAGTCTTCCTCTTGCCCTTTCCCAGATTGTTACTTCATTACTGCTCACTCATTTGCTTCTTCTTCCCTTCTGGTTAGAATTCAGGTGAGAACTCAGATGAAGAGTTCACCCAAAACCACAAAAGCCTTAAGACTGCTCTAGACTATGTCTATGTTTACCTCTTATTCAGCTCTTTGCCAACTACCCCCTGTTATGGAGACTGGTGACAAATGGCATTTCTCAGGGATCAGTGTTGGGACTGGTATTGTTTAACAACTTTGTAGGCAACATAGACAACGAGATAGTGTACCCTCAAGAGTCTGCAGACAATATCAAGCTGAGTGGTGCAGTCAACACACTAGAGGGATGATATCCAGAGGGATCTGGACAGGACCCGTGACAAACTCAGGAAGTTCAACAATGCCAAGTGCAGTGTCCCACATCTAGATTGAAGCAATCTCAAGCACAGGTACAGGTTAGGCAGAGAATGCCTTGAGAGGAGCTCTGAGGAGAAGGACTTAGGCATGCAGATTGATGAGAGATACAACATGAGCCAGCAATGCATGCTTCCAGCCCAGAAGGCCAACTACATCCTGAGCTGCATCAAGAGAAATGTGACCAGCAAGCAGGTCAGGGGAGGTGATTCTGCTCCTCTACTCTGCTCTTGTGAGACCCTATCTGGAGTACTGTGCCCAGTTATGGAGCCCCAACACAAGAAGGACATGGAGTTGCTGGAGTGGGTCCAGAAAAGGGCCATAGAGATAATCAGAGCACTGGAGCACCTCCTTTGTGAAGACAAACTGAGAGAACCAGGGCTCTTCAGCCTGGAAAAGAGGCCCTGACGAGACCTTATAGCAGCCTTCCAGAACTTGAAGGGGGCCTAAAGGAAAGCTGGGGAGAGACTTTTTATTAGGGCAGGTAGCAACAGGACAAGGGGAAATGGTTTTGAACTTGACGAGGATAGATAGGGTAGATTTAGACTAGATATTAAGAAGTTCTTCACTGTGAGGGTATTGAGATACTGGAGCATGTTCCCCAGTGAGGTTGTGAATGCCCCCTCCCTGGAAGCATTCAAGACCAGGCTGGATGGGGCTTTGAGCAACCTTATCTAGAAGGATGTGTCCCTGCGTATGGCAGGGGGGTTGGAACTAGATTATCTTAAAGGTCCTTCTAACCCAAACTTGTGATTCTATTACACTTCTTACTTCAGAAGAATATGGCAGTAGACTTTAGTGAAGTTTAGTTACTTTTTGCTCTTGTTTGGAGAGATAAGCACAGTGAAAAATACAGGAAAGTGCTTAGGTCATACCGACTTTTTCAAAGATTCAAAGATTATCCTCTTCATCCTTGTGGCCTATGGTGATCCACTGTGAGTTGCCCCTTCCTAATTGCCCAGGAAACACCACAACAGAAATATAAGACGGTGTGATGGTTTTATGATGTTTGGTTATCAGTATTCTACATCATAACATCATGTAGTGTACTGGGAGTTAAGGAGTTAATGCTCCAGGTCTGGGTACCTCTCCTGAAGAGAACTACTACACCCCCCAGAGGACTGTTCATTGTTCTGTTATCATTTCCTCTCAGAGGGAAAAGATAAAAGGACCTTCCTAGGTCACCTGATGGCCCCTTTTGATCATCTGGCTCATCTCTTTCATGGGTGCCACCTCATCAGAGCATTAGAGTAAAGCCTTCGGCTTTCAGACACCCTCATTTAATTTGATTTATTAATTTCAATTCTGATTATGTTGTATTACAGTGTGTTATCTTGAATTCTGATATCTTAGTTAGTAAATCAGTTTGCTTCTCCTCAGATTGCTGCTACTGCTTTGTTTTTAGGACCATCTCTCTACCCCTTTCTTTTTTTCCCTCCCCTTTTCCCTTTCAGGGCATGGGTCTGTAGACTCGTCCATGGCTCGCCATGGAACCAGGCTGAACCAGCCCATAAGACATTGAGTTGACAAATGGGATGCTCAGAATGAAAGAAAATATATAGAGAACTTTCATTTTCTTGACCTTTCATTTTGCTTCTCCTTGCTTCAGCATAAGGAATATGGGAACAAGCATACTGTGGGGAAATAAGATGATACGAACAAACAGTATTTTCCTTGGTAATGTCTTCCACGAGACAACAGGTCTCCACAGGAGCACAAATCCACCCAAAAGTTATACACATATTTAAGCACTGTCTATCCAATTGACTGTTGAGGAAGTAATTAAGGGGATCAATACTATTTACTTGTGTTTCATATTAAAGCAGTAATGACATTATTGAATAGTTTATTTCCCTTTAAACAGTAGACTAGATATAAATTTTTAAAACAAGTACGGCTATACAACCTCCCTAGAGCTTTATCAGTTTTGTCAAACTGATGTCAAAAGGAAGGGAATCTTGTCTCAAGTATAGGAAGTCAAATAGATGAAGTTGGCCAGCTCAGAGTCCTCTTTAATGGGCTCGATTTCACAATCAAGTTGACTTCTTTTTGGAAACAAGACAAATGCTTAGCTTCTGCACAAGGCTGGTAATAATGCCATTGGGTAAAAAGGAGTAAGGGAACCAGCTTCAGCAATGACTTACTCTAGTGTTAATGGATATGAAAATTTCTCCCAATTCTCACACAGAATAGAACTGTTACAGTAACTATTGATATCCATTCTTTTCTTTAAGTTTTCTGCAAGCAGTAATCAGAATTATATACTATCTCTGCATGAAACTAATGGATTCATGACTAAGAAGACTCATCAGCATGATAAGAGATAGCACATCAGGGATATTTCCATCAGGCTTTAATGCCCAAAAACAGTCTCTCAGCCACGTTTCAACTATAAATGAACTAGAGCAAATACCAGTGCTATACAACATCACCTGTCCAAAGACTTGATTTCCTACTCCCATTCCAAAATAAAAGAAAGTAAAGAACAATGCAAAGATTAAACAGGTTTTTTCTCTTCCCCTACCAAAGGAAAGAATATATTTCTGCTCTCTGTGTAACCCTATTCATAAGCAAAAAACCAGCACTCTCATTTATATAGGCTTCCACTCAAGCTAGAGCAACCATTTTTTAATTATTAAAGGTTTACACCTCCTCCTTTAAGAGAAGCGTTACCATACTACCTTAATTTTACAGGTAAAGATGAAAAAATGACAGTGGAGTAGTCTGCATATTACAGCAATATCTTCCTGTCAACTAAAGAATGTCTTTTGGGTCAGAATTAACAGTATCCACTACAAAATTTTTCCTTCTTTAGGTGTTATCTAGCAAGTTCACTTTTGTTGTAATTTTCTTTTTTCCCCCCTTCAAAATAAGTGCATTTCTCACTTACCGTCCCTTCCCCCTCCCCCCCAAGACACGTTAAAAAATAAACTGCAATGGCAAAGAATTGTGTATATATCACCTTTGAAGGGCACTAGAGTTCAAATCAAATCTTCACAAAACAGAACCTAAGTTCTCTATGGGAAATTCAAACACTTCAGAATCACCAACAGTCGAACCTGTAACCATAGTTTTCCTTTCACAACAAAACCCAAAGAAATTGAAGATGCTTACATGATTTCATATGTCAGCTGCTTAGGGAAGTGCCAGCATACACAGACTTTGTTAAGCATACCCTTCACTTGAGATTACATGTCAAGTACCAAGAGTGCTGTCTGCACTTCCATGGAAAGAAATATCCCCAGCATGCTGTCACTACACCTGAAGCATGTTGTAGAGTCAAAGGAATCTTCTCTTCTATGAGAAGAGCAGATCATAGTACAGATAAAAATGCATGAAGTGGAAAGGCAGAACTGTGACTTTGGATTTCTGACTACAGAAAATAGACCTCAGAAGAAACAGTTGGAAAAGAAAAACAGTACCCTTAACTCTCTCTGCCATTTTCTTGCTGGTTCCTAGGCATCTTAAGCCATACCCCACAGTCACACAGCACAGTAGCAGTCCTTTACATAATTGGATCAGGTAATCAAAGTAGGAAATAGCTAGGAATACTGCCAAGTGATTAGAAGAGAACGAGTTGTAAATTTAAACACCATTTTGATTCATTAATCTCCAACAGCTAAAGACAAACGAAAAGCAAAATTAACATGATCATAAACTAAGCACTCATATCCTGCAGAGAAGAGAGAGCTGAGAGAGAACAAGCTGATCAAAGACACATACTTCATTGTGAGCTGCAAGATTAGTGCTGCTTTGGTGAGCTCACACTTTAGATCCCATTAACTAATTTGTTTTAGAAGCAGGTAGCACCATAATTAATCTTAGCTTCAATTTGAAGTGAAACAAGGGAATGACGTATCCATCTCCAGATGACATTGAACCTTATAATCTGCTGAAGTTTACATATAATCTTTTGTTGTTGTTGACCAGGTAAAGAACAGTAACTAATTTCACAAACAGATGAGTCACAAACTTTCAAGATTTCCCTGGGAACACAAGAAAGAGGTTTTGTTTTGCTAGCTTGGCTTGGTGTACAGTGGCAAGCTGAAGTGATTCCAAATAACCTAGAAAAATCTACTGTGGTTTTTGCTACCAGAAACTAAAAGCTAGAAGCCATTTGCAGCAAACCAGGCTAGAAAGGCATACAGTATTCCAATAACACAGTCCCCTTAAATCACACTCTCCAAAAGGAGTGCTTCAGCAGGAACAGGATTGACTTAAAATATGAGTGTTTATTGCATTCCTATTTCTGTATAGACTGTTAGGCTAACAAATGCCAGAGTTTTGTACAGTTACCTCCCCTAATTTGTTGAAATTCATGAAGGAAAAATAAAAAACACTTCAACCACCAATTGTTTAAATCCATCCATCTGAAATGTCTTCAGCAACTCTACCTTCTGCTGTTCACTGCTATCTCTTACCATAACCATATCTATCATCCCACATAGCACAATAGATGGGCAAACCCTGAGAGAATTTGTTACAACATGTAGCTTTCCAAAATTGAATTAATGTTATTTTCTGCTGATATTTGTCAGGAAGTAAATGCATATTTACATATTACTGCTGACAAAGATTTTTCCCTGGTGAAACATGGTACATTACAGAGAAGAAATTTTTCATATATATATATATATATATATATATTCATGCCAATGATGGGGTTAGTAAAAAGTGCAGTAGGGCATCCCCTGTTCCAAGACACACTTCTCCCCATCCCACTGCAGCCTTCCCCCTGCTTTTATTTTCTCCTAGGGTCTGCAGGGTTTTTTTCCCCCCACTTACACACTGCATTTGGCCAGCAAGTGACACAGAGCTCAAGTGTAACACCTGCTTGCAAGCAAGCTCCATCACTTACAAAACAAGATAAACTAGCAAGGTCAGTTCTCTGCAAAACAAGATAAATAGCTGTAGCCACAAATACGGCTTCCCTTAAAACTGCCACAAGCCCATGGTTCTAGTCATATAGCTATCCAGTTGTGTTCTCTCCCAGAATCCTTTGTTTCAACTCAGGATTACTCTTTGGTCAGAATCTTTAGGTCCCTGACACACCTCAGCAAAGTTACTCTCCAGGAGTCCCCAGTCTGTATATATATGTAGGGTTACCCTGATCCAAGCGCAAAACAATGCACTTTGCTTTGTCAAACCTTCTTAGGTTCTTGTGGGTTTACCTTTCAAGTTCTATCTGAATGACATCCCTTCTTTCTGCCACATCAACTATACCACTCACCTTTACATCATCAGCAAAGTTGCTGAGGGTGCACTCAATCGCATCATCTACATCACTAATGAGGACACTGAGTATCTGTCCCAAGATAGACCCTTAGCACACTGCTTGCCACCAGCCTCCACCTGGACATAGAGCCATTGACCATAACCCTCTGGCTTCCAACCAGTTCCTTAATCACCAAGTAGTCCAACCTTGAAATTTATATCTGTCCATTTTAGAGATAAGAATATGGTGTGGGACCATATCAAAGGCCTTGTAGGAGTCCATGTACACAATGTCAGTTGCCTTCCTTTTGCCCATCACTTCATCATAGAAGTTCACCAGATTGGTCAGGCATGACCTTCCCCAGTGAAATAACACTGGCTGTCACAAGTTATCTGCTCATCCCTCATGCACTTTAACATGCCTTCTGGGCGGACTTGTTTCCCTTTTTCCAGTCCCCATTTTTCACCTCATTTTTCTTCAGTGATCAACATACTAGAAAAAACCACCAACGCATTCACCAAATAAAATTTAAGGGCACATAGATGAAAATCTTTCTGAAGAAAGATATCTTTTTATGGGTTGCAGCACATAAACTACTTATGGGAAACTGATAAAAAGCTGCAAGACTAAGGAAATAGAGTAAATCATAACTTTTCACTCACAGATACATACTGCTTGATACCATCATCACATGACTCTAGCTTTGCTCTCCCTCACAGGTATCAACTCTTCAGAGATATCTTATTTAGTAAAAGAATAATCTCCAAACAAATATGTACAATCATCAGTATATCAGCTGATAGATGGTATTTGTTCAAAGATGGATCTGAGCATATAAATATTCATGTATCCAGAAATGAGAGTTCATCCTCTAAAACTAGCATTGCAATATTTGACTGCAGTAATACTTACGTGTAATCCTGTTGTACTGTCTTCCAAACATTAAATTGCCAAGCCATCTCCCTAATATGGGAACACCAAGTACTTGAAAAGAAGTGTCTTCAACTACACACTTACAAGTATGCTGTATACAACAGATATGCACACCTGGATGCATACAATTTACTAGATACAAAGTAGAAAATGGAAAATTAAAGCAGAGTAATTTATAGGGAGAGCTAATAGTTTTTCTTATGTACAAGAAAAGGATGCAACTTCTGTGTATGCTGTCTGCCAGGGATGCACTAACCTAACAAATAGAACCCTTAGAGTTGGAAAGGACTTCTGAAGGCCATCTAGTTCAACTCCCCTGCAATGCATGGGGACACCACAGCTCCATCAGGTTGCTCAGGGCCTGATCCAGCCTTGCCTTGAAAGTCTCCAAGGACGGGCATCAACCACATCACCAGAACAGATTGCCTCACCAACCTCACGGTAAAAGATTTTTTTACTTTATATCTGCTCTAAAGTTTTATATCTACCTTATATCTAACCATTTTGAGCTTGAAACCATTTCCCCTTGTTCCATCACCACAAATCCTGCTGGAGTCTGTCCCCTTCTTTCCTGTTGCTCCCTGTTAGACACCGACAGGCCGCTCTCAGGTCACCTCACAGCCTCCTCTTCTCCATGCTGAACAGCCCCAGCTCTCAGCCTGTCCTCACAGGAGAGGTGTTCCACTCTGTGGATTCATTTTTGATGCAGCCCAGGATACAGTTGGCTCTCTGGGTTGTGAGGGCATATTGCTGGCTCATGTCCAGCTTCCCATCCACTAGTACCCCCTGATCCTTTTCAGCAGAGCTGTGCTTAATCTTTTAATCTCTCATTTTGTACTGGTGATTCAGGATTTGCCTCATCCCATGTGCAAGATCTTGCATTTGACCTCATTGAACCTCATGATGTTCACCTGGGCCCACTACTCAAGCCTGTCTAGGTCCCTCTGGATAGCATCCCATCCCACTGGTGTGTCGACTGCATCCCTACAACTTGGACTTAATCCTGCAGTCCATTCTTTGTCTATCAAACAGTCCACCCTCCAAATCCCTATCTTTCCAATTTGGAGAGAAGGATGTTGTGGGGTATGGTATCAAAGACCTTACTGAACTTGAGATAAGAGCTACTGATGTCATTGCCCTTGTCCACCAAGGCAGTGACAGTAATCCAGAGTGAGTAATCCAGGTTGTTATTGTTGCAAGTCAAGTAGAAATTAATCTTTATTCAAATCTTGTATGATTACCCCCAGTTATAGCAATACGTACTTTTATCTAGGAGAACAATCACAACAACCTAGAACAGACTAAATTATTATGGAGCTGCCACATGAGTTTAAGGGGGAAGAGTCTTATCTGTGTAAAATACAGAATTTCACTGGGAGCTACTGAAAGTATCACCTAATCCTCTTCTCTCCTCACAGTCCATTGTCACTGCTAGTTCTGACTACATGACCTGATTGAATGACCAGGGTTGACCTGATTTATCTAGTCAGAAAGAAGAACTTCAAAGATTATCTTAATTTGCATTGTATGCCAAGTGAAAAGCTGGTTAAGTATACTTCAAATGAACAAAGACTCTTTGTAAGGGAAAAATGACAAGATTATCACCTTCTACTGAAAAAGCACACTTCTAAACAAGCATCCCCAGCGGAACATGGAGGCCATAGAGAAAAAGGAATATGAAATAATAATAGCATAACCTATACTTAGCACATAGCTTCTTTTCATCAGCCATTTACATTTATATTATTAAACTCTAAGAGTAACTAGCATGTAGCTTCCCATAAGTAGATTCTAAAACATAGAACGCTATCATTGATTTAACACAAACGATACAAGAGCTATGGACCAGAATGCATGAAGACACAGTTTATGCATCATTATTATGATGCACTTCACCAAGAAGTTGGTAACAATCTCTAACCAAGCAGGAATACCAAAAAACATCTTTATTTGCCTAATAGAGAGCGCTTTCTCTTTTAGAGCAGACCAGTAATTAAAAGTAAAGAAACTAACATAAAACAAACAAGCCGCCTGTAATACAATGGAAAATCCAACAAGACAGCAGAACAGCAAGATCCCAGATTACAGCAAGGATCTGCTCAAAAGCATAGCAAGAAAAAAAAAAGAGAAACAAAACAAAACACTTATCTTCAGAAGACCTAGAATGTCCTCAGGCATACAGAGGTATACTAGATGAGATACCCAGTTAACAACTGTTAACTGAGGTCTGGGAAGGGATGCATCCTAGCTCTGCCCCTTCTGTTACTCAGTCACACTGCATACACTGAGTTCCCCTGGGTTGGCCCAGCCTTCCCAATCACTCGATCTCAGGTTCCGGCCATTTCTACTATGCCGTCCTATATTACTGTAAGAAAACAGATTCTGTTTTTCTAACGCCCCATCTGGATAACTTGTACGTGCCTACATAAAAGAAGAGGGTGGATAATGAGAATGAATTTGCTCCAGACTAAAATTGCTTAACTGTTTATCGAGTATTCTGCGTGCTGGAATACGCTTATTAAAAATACGTAATAAAATAATGTATTTGCTGTTATACACATAGCAGAGGAAAGCA
Source organism: Perdix hodgsoniae (assembly GCA_035772895.1). Classification (NCBI taxonomy): domain Eukaryota; kingdom Metazoa; phylum Chordata; class Aves; order Galliformes; family Phasianidae; genus Perdix; species Perdix hodgsoniae. Next base: position 26,743,895 of record JAPSGF010000007.1, read on the forward strand.
TTTGAAAGAGTTCAGCGTAAACAGCTCGTAAAGAACAGGCACATCTTGTTTTCCACAAAAGAATACCACTTTTGAGACAGCCACTGCACTCAATTTCCTCAGCTCCGCCCTCTCAAGTACCTCCAAAAGATAATGAGGAGGTGGAATTCCTACTAAAATCATAGGATTGTTATGAAACTCGTTACCCTAGCACCCCACAGGCAGCGGGAGCACTGCTGCTCCGTTCTGTCAGGGCACGCCGAACCACGGCACGGTATACGTGCTTTCAGCAATCACATTAAGCCTGATTAACCACCATTTGCATTTAAGGCGAGAATTTTTTCTTCTCTGTTACACCTGGAGAAAAACCCGCGCGCGTGACGCCCCGTTAAGCGCCACAGGTGAGTCAGCGAAAGGCACCACCCCCCGCCCAACGGCGCTCCCGCAGCCACTAAGCGGAGCTCCAGAGCCGACGCAGCGCGGGCTCAGCCCGGCCATGGGGGGCGTGGCCCGCGCCAAGCCCCGCCCCGCCGGTCAGCGGGAAAGGAGGCGCGGGCGGCGCGCGGCGTAGGAGGGAGCGGGGCGTGGGTTGGCTGATCGGCGGTGCGGTGTGTGCCATGAGGGAGACGGGCGGGTGAGGCGGCGGCGGGACTCTCGGGCTGTTCCTCCTCTCCCCCGCCTTTCTCTGAGGCTTGTTTCTCGCTGCGGTCCTCGCTGACTCGTGTGAGGGGCTGACGGGTGGGAAAGCTGCCCGGTTCGGGGAGACGCTCTAAAAGCGTGGGGGGACCACCCCCGTGTGAGGGGAGCGAAGGGCGGTAGAACGGCTTAAGGGCTCTGTGGGGTTTAAAAAAGAAAAGAAAGAAGTGAGTTGGCGGTGTTAGTGCCGGGTGGCTGAGGTCCGTGTGGCTCTGCGAATGGATTGCTTTAAGTTGTGTTCCTGGGTAAAACTAGAGCCTGCCACAAGGGCTGATTCGAGCAAGCGTGTCTGGTGCATCTGAGCGATGGCGCTCTTAATGCTATCCTCCGAAGGAAGAGTTAGGGCAGGCTGTGCCTTCCTCTTCTCTGGCTAACTGCTGGCTGCGTTTTTACTTAGGTGTAATGCATAGCAAGCAGTAGAAGGAACGCGGGTCTCTCTTCTGTCTCCTGTGAGAATGGTATCATGAGAACCATATTCATTATGGGTGCCCTCACTTGTAAGCTGGAAGTTGTCAAAGTCTCTGAGGTTTTTAAGAATATAATAGCAGACACTTCATTTGAGAAACGAGGAAGAGTGAGGGAAAGAGATTAAAAAAAAAAGCCCCCAGAAAGCGTCTAGAATGAAAAGCTGCAGCTACAATTAGATAACACTGAGATAAATCTCCCCTCAGTGGAGGAGTGAAGACAACAACTGAAAACTTAAAAACAAGCAATCAGTTTCTGTGGCTCCTTTAGGTCAGCCATTGAAGTTGTCTTGTGGGTCTTCCCATTTCAGCTGAAAATGTGTTGGGTACCTTAATGTTTTCACAACTTGTTGAGTAACCCGGCCGATATTTTATATACGTAAAGTAAATGGTTGTGCGTGTATAGCTAAGACCTCTGAACTATAGAAGTTGAACATTGTTAAGAGCACAAGGCTCTCCTATAACATCATTAGCTGCAGACTGGTTGATAGTTTTCATTCATGTTCTTCCCTCAACAAAAACGAGGTAACACTGAACCTTCAGCATCAACTCTATGGAGAAGATCTCCCCATTTTCTGTCCTTCTTCACACTAAAGTGTAATACCCTTTCAAAGTCAGTAGAAGCATGGCAAATCTGTTTTTTTTCCTACCTTGCAGTTTGCTGTTGTGGTATCATACTTCATTCTAACTAGAAGGAGCTTGTCATAAATTATTTTGATTAATGTTAGTAGGAACCTGATGGGAGTAGCTTAAGTGTGAAACAGAAGTGTATCTAGAACTTCTGCTGTAGACAGGGTTGCCCTTACTGGATATCAAATCCTATTTCCTAGCGATTGCTTCTGTCTACGACAATCCAAATAAAATGCATTAAGGTCGTAGCAGCATAGGGTGTATTTCATCTTCATAATTGTGGTTTCTTTAATAGTTTTGACTCTCAGTATTGATAACTTGACCTAACTTAACACTTGCAATAAGAGCATCTTAAACTCATCTAAACTATATTCTTATCAATATTAATGACGAGCAGAAATTGATTTGGAAACATGTGAGGTAGAAGGTAATACCCAGTGAGGTTTTGGTTTCTTTTTGTATGTTTTGCCTCTATGGCATCTTCAGTATTTATTTTTTTTTCTCCCATAGTACTTCTATGCTGCAGAACCAGCCACATAGGCACTATGGAATTACCTCTCCAATTAGCTTGGCTCCTCCGAGGGATATAGATTACATTCATACTCAGAAGCTAGTTGAAGCAATGGAGTCATTTGGAGTATTTGAAGATGAGGAGGAGTTGAATCACAGGTATAAAAACACAAATATTAGTTACTCTCCCTCTTTTTTTTTTTATTTTTAAGAAGAGGTTTAATGTGAGTTTTATTTGCAGGCTGGTTGTTCTTTGTAAACTGAATAATTTGGTCAAAGAATGGATTTTTGAACTTGGTGAGAGCAAGGTAGGAATTCTTATTATGTTCTTATTGAAAGAACTGAAGCCTCATTTCTATTAATGTCACACCACTGATTTATGCTAAAGTTCAACTTTCATCTTTACTCTTAAGTGTCAAGCAGAGCTATGGTAACTGGCACTGAAATATGGTAGAGAAGATTATTCATATCAAGATCTCAAAGTCTTTGAGACTGTGAATAAACTTGTGAAGCTGCTGTATCAATTGGTTGTAGAAGCTAATAAAGATGAACATTTTTTTGGGTGGTCAAATGGAAGTTAAATGGGTACCAATTTTTGTCCCAAACAGCTTGAAGAACTCAATCTAATATGAAATTACACTAGACTTGCCTGTTGTATAAGATAATGTTAATTAAAGTGCAACTTCTGCTGGAAAGGCTAATAGTAGTTCTTAATTTGTGTAAAAATAATTAAAGGACTACTGCATTGCTCGTGCTTTTTTGAGTTGCAAGTGCTTAGTTTAGGAAAAAAGCATTAGTCTGTTAGAGATTTGACTAACAATGTAGTGCAGGAGTGGAAAGACACGTTTAAATATGTAATCAAAGTAACTCATTCTAATTAAACTTGCACATAGTTTACCAAGTATTCTAAAGAAAACCTTCTTTTACCTGCAGAACCTTCCCCCTTCAGTGGTAGAAAATGTTGGTGGCAGAATATTTACATTTGGTTCTTACAGGCTTGGAGTACACACCAAAGGTAAAGTTCAATTATCTGGTTGTAGTTCTAATGATTGATAGTGGCTACCAGCAATAATAGGAGACATTGAATCTCTCTGCAGGTGCTGACATAGATGCTCTTTGTGTTGCTCCTAGACATGTGGAAAGATCAGATTTCTTTCAGTCATTCTTTGAAAAACTAAAGCATCAGGAAGAGATAAAAAATCTAAGAGTAAGTAAGCTCTTCCTCCTAGATTGTGTTACTTCTACAAATAGGAATGGTCGTGTTCAATATTCACATTAGTAGTGAATGTATTACAAGTTCTTGACCATTTTAAACAATATTTTTTTGTAGTATGAAAATGTTGAAGACAAGTTTTTGGTTCCTCTTCCCAGTGGCTCTACGTAATAGGAATCTTTGTGGTTCACTTGTCCGTATACCCAGCTTTAGCAAACACTGAATTTGCCACTAAGAGTTTTGCTTCAATTTTAGATGTTGTAAGGGGCTTGGAAATGAGGTTATTACTTGCATGTAGAAAGCAGAAAGGTCAGCTTAAATTTAAGGCAGGTGAACGTGATGTAGAAAGGCTTCTGTCAGTACTTCTTTGTAGAGCTGAATTTGCTTCAGTATTTTCAAATCATTTGTCTCCTTTTCTTGGTACTTAGCTTGAAATTCTGTAATAGTGATGCATATGGGCAACTCTACATAAAGCTAATAGGAGCATATGTATGCAGATGTAAGCATACAACATTACTGCTTTGTAAAATCACTTCCAGAATGTTGCATGTCTTGCATATAAAACTGAACTCCTGACCTGCCAAATTCTGAGCAGGGGTGCTACCATCTTCCCTGGGGGAGGGAAGTGAAGATATTATGTTATTCTAAGCAAGGCTTTATGGTATGTATTACTGAAGTATCTAGTGAAGGTGTTATGTTGTAGTGTGCATCTTCTATAGGAGGTGGAAGATGTTCAGAGTTCTGTCTGTATGGCTAATCAGCACAAAATATGATCTTTAATCACAATACCATGATATTATTTCACAGCTAAACTGTAAAAATTTATTTTTAAAAAACAGCTGTTTGCTTTGCCAGATCTAGTGGATAATGCTGTAGGTGCTTCTAGAACAGCCATTTAGTATAGATTGTCACGAGAGTTAAATCTTTGACGTCAGCTAGTGCTTCACTTGTTGAGTTAGTGATTCCTGGCACTAAATCTCCAAGAAGTTTTTGAGGTGCTGTAATAAGATTTGAAGGATATTTCGGGTCATTAGTTTGAGAAGAGAAATGAATATGTGAACTCTTGAAAAGGTGGGGATTTTTCCCTTAAGAGTTCTACTCTGGTGCTAGCCTTTGGTCTCCACTGTAGGCCAGCAGTCATGTTGCCTTTTGCTGAACAGTGGCTAGTTTGCTTTGCCTTGGTCACTTTCCCTATAGGCTGCTGGATGGTTTCTTACCTATTTTTTTATATGTTAGAATTTAATCAAATATTTCATGCATCCTTTTATTTTCATGTCACTTGTTTTGTTTGCAGGATGCCTGAATTGCTTATTTCTAGATGTAGCAGTCTTACCTGAATGCTGCTTGCAGAATCTGACTCTAGCTAAACATAGAAGGAAAGAGAGGCTTTGTTCCTGTGGGGGGCAGGCACTTAGCACCTGACGTGGCTGTCCTTCAGTGGTTTCTCCTAGAAACATGAGCTAATAAGCATAGCTCTAGTGCTTACATTAAGATTGGAGGCTATGTTTGTTCATTCTTGTCTGCTCTGTTTTTAAAAACAAATTCAAGTTGTAAGCTTTCTAATCTTTATTTTAAGTTGACATTTTTCTTGAAAAAAGTTGGCTGAGTCAGTTTGGTCTAAGTCAGTTTGAGTCAGTTCAGGCCAATCTTCTTATTTAGCAAAAGTGCTAGCATATGTGGCCTCCTGCTTTAAGTTTATGGAGACTATCTATACAATAGTTTTTCTGCTGTCCAAACACTAGGAATGGAGAAGTGCTTCCCTAGCTTAGTTTTCCTCTGGCAGTCACACTGAAAAATTTCATATGTATAAGTAATGAGCTTAAATAACTTTAGTATCATTACAGTACTGCCTGCAGCTTATCCAATTTTGTTGATTCAGAGGCAACTCAGTACTTGCATGAGCAGTATAAATTCTTTATTTCATTGTGGTCTAAGGAAAATGACAAAGTAGCAAAAGGTGTTTTTAATTATTCTCTCCTTCCTAGGCAGTAGAAGATGCATATGTACCTGTTGTCAAGTTTGAATTTGATGGCATCGAGGTAAGGATTTTCTTTTTTATCCTTTGCAATAGGATAACTTAGCATCATCATAGGTCTCTGAATTTTACCAGGGTTTTGGTACCTTAGGGTTTTTAGAAAGCTGTAGCTGAACAGCTTTACCACAATCCAGGAGAAGACATTACAGCAGAACTGGAGTTTGGAGAAAAGTAAAGTCCTTATGAAGTCTGGCATGTGTGAGAGAATCAAGGACATTCTGTTCTAGAGTTGTGCTGTAGGCCAGGTTGGCCTACTTGAATTATTTCCGTTTCACAAGGACTGTGCAGACTGGAAATAAAGGCTAAGGCTTTGCTAATTCTTCTTGGCTCTGACTTGCTAGCTTTCTTCAAAAGGCTGTGTTATGTATTTCACTGTATGACTTGTGGGCAGAGTAATAAACACGTTATTGCAAATGGGGGAAAAAAGTAATTGTGAAATAAGTGTGGCAGATCAAAATGAAGAAGTATTTGCTTGATTTCTGCCTATGTTTGTCAGTTGTAGGAATCCTAGTGTCTTGAATAAATATTTTCCATTAAATAAAGGCATGTGTGTGTTGAAGTACCCAAGCATGTTACTGCTTAATATCACTATTTTTTATTATTTAATAATCATTATCATTAAATGATAGCTTTTTATCATCTTCTCGTGGCTTTTGTCATATAAAGACATTTTCTTAACTCAGGTTGTACTAAATAACATAAGTCAGGCTCAGAAGGGGTTATCACACATAATGCTGTCTGCTGTAGTTGAGGTCATGGAGTTAAGATGCAACCTTGCTTTTTAAAGGGAAATCTAAGTTTAGAGTCTTAAAACTCGAAGAAAAAAAAGAACACCAAAAAATCTACCCCAAACTCTTTTATCTAGTCTAGAAGGAAATGATGCATTGTGCAATTTGTAAATAAAATATGGAACTTCAAGCAGTTTTTTTGTTTGATACTTCTTTAAGATTGATCTCGTGTTTGCAAGACTGCCTGTGCAAACTGTTTCTGATAATCTTGATCTCAGAGATGACTCGCGTCTTAGAAGCCTGGATATAAGATGCATACGGAGCTTAAATGGTAAGCATGTTCATGCATCTTCAAAAAGAAAATGTTACTAAAACTAGTATAGAATGCATGTTGTTTACTCCAGGTTTCTGTGTGAGATATAGAAACTGATCTCAATATACTTAAAATCTGGGGAGGTGACACTGGGGTTTAAATTTAAATGCTTTCATTACTAGGGAGTAGATAAGACTGTGTCTTCTGTTCCACTGATTGTGGTGTGCATTCTTACAGCACACCACAGGACTTTCTCCAAGTGAATAAGTAAAGCACTTGCTAGAGAAAGAAGCATTGTGATTAATAAAAATAAAGATATTGAGGATACCTGAGTCCTCACCAATACCAACAGATATAACTGTTGAAGGAAAGCTAGCTTTCAGAATAAAAATAGAAAGACCATATTAAAATTTACTGGCTGGAGTCTAAAAAAAAAAGTTTGTATCAGTTAACCAAAGTGATCCTGAATGTTAGGTGTAATCGAGGTAATGCAAGACAAGTGATCCAAAGTTGTTTTTAGACTTTAATATTCAATTGTAAGCAATTGATCCAAAATAACATAGAATCATGATACATATAAATTGTACATGAAACATGAAATGGACTTGCTACTGCAAAGTTTGATACTTAAACTTTTTTTTTTACAGGATGCAGAGTAACTGATGAAATACTGCATCTAGTACCAAATAAAGAGAACTTCCAGCTCACACTCCGTGCAATTAAACTGTGGGCAAAACGTGAGCAATATGATTTTATGGTCTTTGAAATTTTTGGGGAAGCCTTATGCTGGAAAGAAAGTTAAAAATCATTAGAAGTACTTTTGACAATTCTTTAAATATTGTTTTGTTTTTTTTTTTTCTGAGCAATAGTCATAACAAGATAAGACTCTTGGGAACCTGACTATCTGACAATGATAAAAAAAAAAAGAAAGCCAAGTTTATCCAGAAACCTTGATAAATAATGAATTGAGAAGTATGTTATGGGAGTGTAGTTATAGCAAGTGCCAGAACAGTGACTGAATTTTTTTTGTACCTCTTACCCCTCCTGGAAAGGAAATTGGGGCAAAACAGTGCCTGTAACAGTACAAGCAGATTTCAGAGCAGTAGTATTTTGGGAAATGGTGTAGTAATTGTTATATTACTTATCAATGTAAGAAGCAATGCTTCTTACCTGCTTTTTTTTTTGGTACTACATAGTCTATAGCTTGTGAAGTCTGTGCTATAAATTTGAAGGAATGTAAGAATAAGCTAACTACAAAATATCCTTTCTAGGACGTGGTATTTATTCCAACATGCTGGGATTTCTTGGTGGGGTTTCTTGGGCAATGCTAGTAGCAAGAACATGTCAACTCCATCCAAATGCATTGGCTTCTACTCTTGTGAACAAGTTCTTCTTGATTTTTTCAAAATGGTAAGAGCTCTTGCTTATGCCAGTTATAGTCTGTGTAAAGCAGTAACCTTTTTAAAGCTAGTTCCTTAAGAATTATATTAACAACATTCAGTCCTAGCCTGAATTACATGTCTGAATTTTGAAATGGACAGTTGTTTACCAGTTAATGATCAATCTTTTATAGGGAATGGCCAAATCCTGTACTGCTGAAACAACCTGAAGAGAATAATCTTAATTTACCAGTATGGGATCCTAGGGTATGCAGAAATTAAATACAAAAGCCTTAAAACTGGTGGATTAAATTGATGCTAAATAGAACTGTTTTAACATCTTAGGTCAACCCATCAGACAGGTACCATTTAATGCCAATCATCACCCCAGCCTACCCACAGCAGAACTCTACGTACAATGTATCTACATCAACACGAGCTGTAGTGGTAGAGGAGCTCAAACATGGTAAAAATGAAGTTCTTTCTGTGCTTATTAACTGATTAAAAAGTATAGTGTTTACTGTGTAAAAGCATTATTTGAGTTGGTTATGTTTCATAAGATGTCCCGCTCTTTCAGGTAGAATGGACCACAGAGAAATGATCTTGAATTGCTGACCAACCTAGTTTTACAACAAAATATTGTAGTACACTTGCTCTGAGTCAAGGGAATTCTTGCTTTTCATCTATTAATGTTCAAAATTTATATCTTGCGGAGTTTATATCATGTTTTTATCATATTCTTTGCAACATCAATTGTAGGTCTCGCAGTTACAAATGAGATTCTCCAAGGAAAGTCAGATTGGCCAAAGCTCTTTGAACAACCAAATTTCTTTCAGAAATACAAGTATGTATGAAATCTGTTTTCTGAACTTGAAATGATTTCTGTACTGGTAAAAGACTGAAATGTTACCTAAGTAAATAACTTTGTTTATATTTTAGGTGCTGGAAGTGGAGTTAGATTTTTAATAAGGGTGAATACAGGGGAGATGCAGAAACTGTCATATTACCAGCTGGTTTTCCAATTAAAAGATCAATTGCAGTGTTTCGAATGTAGCAGAATGTGACTCTAAAGGATGTGATAACTTTTTCATCAGTTAATACTGTGCTGAATACAGGATACAACCTTACATACTTACATTACTGTCTTATCTAGATGTCGTGTTATCTATATTTAAGGCAGTTTTGACTTTGTTTAAAGGAATAAAGTACTCAGCCGGTGTATTTCTGTTTTTATTGTAGACATTATATTGTACTAACTGCTAGCACCTATACTGAAGAGCATCATTTAGAATGGTAAGGCTTCAAAATTTGGGTTTGGTACATAATTGAAATACAAGTGATTGTTGCACTTTACTGTTAACCGTGCTAACGAATTAAATATTAAACTGTGAAATGTAGCATCATCTACTAAATGAAAAACTACCTATCTTGTAAAAGAAAACTAGTGTAAATCTTACTGTTTTGGGGAATTATCATAAAGATCTGAGTCACAATGAGGGAAAACAGCACTAGTGTGCAATGTGCCTGAAGGTTGGGTGTTCTCTGTCATCTGGAACAGCAGATGTGTCTCCTTACAAACCTCAACACATCTTCAGTTAGGAGGTTCCTTGTTCAAAGGCTCTATCAAACAAGGGTTACTTAATGTGACCAGCTCTGTAACAACCACTGGAGAGCTAGGAATCTTACAGACTTTGAGAGCAGTGGTCAGTGCACCCCCAACATACATATTTTCAAGTTATGTTTTACTGAAATTCTAATTCTCTTCCTATGTATTAATGGGCTGTCTTGTGCACAATCCCAGCTTTCAATACCATTGCTTTGTAACCTTAAAATAATTAATTTATAACTTGTTTACTAGATGTAATATTTGATTTGCAATGAGTTTTTGAATGCTAATTTGCTTTAGCTTGGTAGTCACTTCAGAGCCTACTTTTTCCTCCAGTGAAGTGAAACAATCTGAGTGAGGCGTCTGCCTGACAGTGCAGAGCATCTGTTGTGAAACATATTTACTGAGGTTTTAAGCTATTAATGCATTTGGACCTATTACATTTAGTGGTAAAAAAATAGCACTTCAGTATGACTGGTAGTGTATAGGTAAGCTGCAGAAGTGCTGATCTGCTTTGCAAAATTATGTGAGAACAACCTCAGTTATAGTTGGAGGAAGCCACTGCTTATGATGTGGTGTTCGGCACTGCCTTAAGGGGGATACAGCAAAAATTCTGGCCGTTGTGTGCTGAAAAACTGTATGGATGTTGAAGCAAGGAGTAGTAGGTGAGGAATTAAGGTACTATGGCTTTATTCTTAGCTTTGCAATGTATTATATGTTAAGTATATTATATTCCCTGTTAACTATTTCAAAATGTTCTCTGAACTTTGGAGTTTGTCCACTTCAGTTGTATCAGCTACAGCTTTGTGTCAGTCACAGTTAAGTGTGCAGCAATGATTTATGGGCAGAGGGCTTAAAGCTAAGGAGCTCTGATCTATTTTTTTGATAAAACAAAGTTTGTGTCCAAATATCTTGCAAGATAAAGAAAATTCTGATTTCAGTAAAAGCTGAAGTTTTTTAGTGGTGGAAATTGAGTCAAATGAGGCTTGATTGTATATCTGTGGAAACAGAAAAGCGAAAGATGGACTTGTTTCAGTTTGTCTCTCTAAGTTCATAGCTCATCCTGAGGATCTTTAGGGTTTTGCCTACTTTGAAATGCAGGTAGAGATGCTGCGATGTGCTGACTATACTCCCACAATTCTGATGAAATGTAGTCTGTAATGAAGATAAAAGCAAGTTAGATAAACTTAGGTCTTTGGAAACTCTAAAGCTCGGCTATCACTGGATCAATCTCAAACTGCAGTTTGTGATGTAAAATCTCCTATCTTTTCAGCTGCAAGGAGCTTATTCCTTTTTGGTTGATGAGCATTACGTTATAAAAAGATGTAACTACTCTTGGGCATGGTAAAGCTGAGCAAATGTTTCTTGTTCTTAGGGTTGGCCTTGTTGAATCTAAAATTCGTGTGCTTGTTGGAAACTTGGAAAGGAATGAATTTATAAATATTGCACATGTAAATCCGCAGTCTTTCCCTGGCAACCAAGAACACTGTAAACAGTGAGTTTCATTACTCTTTTTAAATACAGCTTAGCCACTGTATTGTTTGCATTCATTTATCTCAACTTGTCTAGCATGTGCTGCTATGTACCTGTTAATTCTGAACAGTTTTTTTATAGAACAGATTTTTTTTTTTTAAAGAAGGGCAAACCTCTAAGAAAAGTACTTGGAGCTTAAGTAAGGGCTGACGTCAGTATTTAATTGCTGTGTACAACTAAGCTGTTGTCTCAATCCTTTGTTGAGGCTATTCATCAGCATACTTAGCATCTATGCATAAATGATAGATTTCTGAATCTGTTTCTTCAGGAGTCGCTATGTGTCAATGTGGTTTCTGGGAATCGTATTTAGGAAGTTGGAAAGTGCGGAAAGTACTAAGATTGATTTAACATATGATATACAGTCATTCACAGATGCAGGTAAGCCTATATTTTATTTTGCTCTAGTCTTGTTTCCTTTTTGGTTCTACTGGAAGTTGCATCCTGGAGTGAAATGTACTTCTCCCTGTTAATTATCATCTCAGGACCAACATAAAGGGTATCTTTAGAGTGTTCCAGTTTTGACACTTCAATGAAGTCCATCTTAAAATGGGTGTATATTAGTCATACACAAAGTGATGAGATGCTTCTGAATATACCAGAAGCAAGGAACAGCAAACATAGTACAGATAGATCTGGACTATAGTATGCAACAAGAAAATGGTATTGCTACTGTAAACCTAAAAATTCCACTGTTCTAGAGGATGAGTGAAGATCGTGCTGAATTCATTGGTGGAAACTGCATTTCATGAAGCAGGTGGTTGGATGTGTTTATTGCAGATGTTGACTGGATATATCTACCGTTGTTAAAAAGGAATCAGATGCGAGTTGTTGAGTTTTGAAACAGGAAGTTAACTGTGTCAGATTCTAAAAATTTACAATACTTTTCTGAAATGTTTCTGTATGATAACCTTAGAAGTTCATAAGGCAGTGATCTGTCATATTGTAATTACGTGCAGTCTTGCATGTAGAACTTATTTATCTCCCATGATTACTTCTGATAGATGAAGAAAAACAGTAATATTGTATGTATTGTCATGTAAGGCTAAAATAAAGAGAAAGCAGGGGAAGGAGTCATTTGAAATTAGTTTTTTCTGTAGCCTACTAACTCCTGACCTGACTGCTCAAGAGTTTCTCAGAAACACGTATGATGTCAGGCTCATGACCTTATAACTTGCTAAAGAAATCGGGTTGGTAAGTGTTATGACAAATAATTTTGAACTGTGAACTTCCTTAAATGTTTGTTATGCTGATGGAGAGTTTATTGACAGCATAAGCTTAGATTTCCACTTAAAAATGTGGTAAAAGCGATCACCTTACCTCATGCTTTGGGATGTAAGGCATAGAAGAATGCATCTTAACTCATCTGAATTTTTAAGCTGAAAGAGATTTACTTCCTCAGATTCGTGCTATTGTCTAACATGTACTAATTCTGCTGTGCTAGTGTAACAGTTAACTTGCATTTAAAAGAAAAACATGCAGGCAATTAAGGGAAACTGTCTTAAATTGCAACTCTGGTAAGTCAGATGTACCTAGGAGTTAGTTTTTGCCTTCTCTGGAAGACTGAATTCTTGAATCTGAACTACTGGGAAGTTGGATGATATTACAGAACTGTGGGGGGGGGGGGGGGGTGAATGCAACATAGTTGCACCTTAAATATGAAACTAGTCTGAATCTTGAATAAGGCATCTGATCTCTTTTCAGCTGTGCACAAATGGGGGTTGTTCCAGAAAATCAACTAGATACCTTCTCTCTTCTGAATCAGAAAACTAATGGCAATGAAGTGCTATTTCCTTTAACTTAAAAACAGCTCAGTTATAACCTGTACATTAGCTATAACTGAGTACATAAATGCATTTGAATACTGCTACGTGTCTGGTCTGTACTGGATGTGAGATGGTCTCAAGAAGACAAGCGTGAGCTGATGTACTGTGTGGAGTACTTGAGTTGCATTTGGTGGTTAGCTGGGTGAGAAACTTCTTATTCATTTGGGCAGAACAGACTCAAAGGCTTGTTCTTTCCAAATAAATCATGTAGCTTTGATAAATATGTAATGCAAATATTATCATTAAGGTACGATCCCAAATTCCGTGTTAGTTTACAGGCAAGCAAACAACATTAACGTGCTAAAGGAAGGTATGAAGATTGAGACAGCTTATGTGAAGAGAAAGCATCTCCATTATTTTTTGCCTGCAGGAACCTTACAAAAAAGAAAGAAGGTATGATTACAAATAATGTGTCTCTTCTGGAAATTTTATCTTGCTTACTAATTATTGGAAGATTTCATTTTCCAAACTTTCTTTTAGCAAAGTATGCGAAATATTAGTCAGAATGCTACTGGGCTTCGGTGCAAAAGGGCCTCTTCAAATGAAAGTTTGAACAGTTCCAGAGATGACAACTCCAGAACACCATATAATTCTTCATTAAGTATGATATCTAAATTGGATGCTTCTACAGCAGAGATGGAAAGGTTAGTATGATAACCTTAGAACTAAGGAAGCTGCTGCTAATTGGCTCATAGTATGAACAAGGTTTAGGGCTACTTGTTTGAATCATGATCATGAGAATGTGGGATGCCCCAGTGGCTTTGGGAGCGAAGGTGGCACCCCCTTTGGGAGTGAATCAGAGGAAGTTGTTACAATAACTTGCTACACATCAATATGTAGGAATAAAGTAGAACTTGATAGTAGAGCAATTATTTAGCTTTGAATATAAGTAATTTTAGGTTAGAATACAACTTTTTGAAGCTGGAGTATTTTATATGTAGGTAACTGGTCTTTCTAACAAAGCATGGTTAATGCCAAGCAGAGTTAAGTTCTATTACTAGTACTGATCTTGATCATAAAAACTCCAGAGCTGCTACTGAATTAGTGGGGCTGTGTAGAACATGGACATAAGATACTTCACTGTATTGTCAGCTGTATTTAGGCCCAGTTTGTTATTGTAGAAGTAGCATAAAAAGAGGGGGTGGCACCTGTTAAAGGTGTTCACAGTTTCAGTGAAGAAAGTAGTATTTGTGTATACAAAGCTGGAAAAAAGTACTAGTATATGGAGGCTCACCTAAAGAAAATATTCATCCTTAATCTGAAATTCAGTGGAGCGATCTGCTAGATTGCCAGGGAATGTGCCTGAGCTGCTTAATAGAGCTGAGGAGGTGGATTGTTTTTGTCTTGCATGAACATTCTGCAACTGATGTACAATATTTTGAATATTTTATTATACTAGCATTGTAAAAATATGCTTTTCACAGAAATGCCACAATTTGGAGAACAAATGGTGCTAACAGTACAGAGAAGATGACTCATGTAGCTGTCTCACCAGTGTCCAAGGCAATCTCCGTTCCATTTATTGGTTCAAGTACGTATTAAGGTAGTAGGTGGAATGCAGTCTTTAACTGCATGACTGAGGTCTAAAAGTTTGTTTCCTGCAGAAATGGAGGCTGCAGTTGCCATAAGAACATCAGGACCTCCATCTGACTGCACCATTCCTACAGTAATAGGACATAATGCAGTTTCTCAGCTTAGAACGCGTTTTGTCCAAGGACATCATGAACTAAGTGGGACTCAAATTACAACTTCAAAGAGTGCTGCACCTAAACGGCCTCATTCACCTGCCTCAAAAGAATGTTCCAAGAGATCAAAAGACAGAGAAAAGGTAGAGAAGAGGGGTTAGCCTGAGGAGGATTGGAAGTAGTACTTATTGATAAAGAATGAATGAGATAACTGATAAGAAATATGTATGTACATCCCCAAGAGATTCAGGAGTCTAAACTTAAGTATAAGGATGGTTTTACTAATGCGAGTATGAAAAATTGTCTTGAATTGTATGGTGAGCGGTTCCTTTCATGATCTGACACTGACTGTTTCTAGTCTGGTGACATCATATCTAAATGCTACTATTTTTGTTCATGCTCTAGCCAATTACCAAAGGAAATAGCTCATTTGGAAGCAGTTATTAAAACAATTTAGGAAACATCATAACTATCTCTAACCAAAGAAGATATGCATCTTACAAACAGATCATCTGCTATGGAAGAGTGCATGAAGTTGCTTGTTAAATCTTGTTTTCATGGAAGCTTTAGATTCATCCTTGATCAGTTCTATTATAGAAAAAAATCTCTTTTAAACAGTGCTTTTTGTGATTTAACCTTTGCTTTGAGGCAATTCAACTTAATTTTGCATCTTGAAAAGATCCACCAACCTTTGGAATTATTGACTAGTACTGAATATTTCAAGTATAAATTTAAAGGATGAATAGTAAGACTTCTCAAGTGATCTGAAAATCCTGTTAATATTCTCAGTGTCTAAATGTTATTATAAGAATGGCTAATATGACTGAATGTTATCTGGGTATGAAGGTAACTTTAGTCTAGTAATTAAGTCCTGTATATTTTGTTTTTAGTTAATTGGCCAGGATTCAGCCTTCAAAGAAGACGGTAATCTGGAAGATGTTAAGAGGAGATCTACAGAAAATGTAATTTCAGGTGGTTTTATTCAAAGTAGAGTAAATGGAGTTCTAATGCTGAGAATTCATGACATACTCTATTGATGTAAACAAAAGTATGCTTTCTAGTCTATGCTTGTCATGCATTAAATAGATTTTTCTGTATCAGCAAATCAAGTTGTTTGAGTAAAACTACTATGAAGACTGAAGCATTTAACCCTTCAAAGGAGGATACAGAGCCCTGTATTTATTCTTGCTTTCCATGAACTCTTGAGGGCACGTTCTCAAATCAGGATGCGGTCTTGCTGGTAGAGTAGAAGTTGAAATATCTGAAACATTACTTGTATGTTTATAGGAACTTAATGAAAATGTAGTATTTATCTAAAAGGTGGAGGATGTTAATGCATGTACATATTTAGCTTTGCTCTCTGTTAAGTAACAAACTTGAGATTAGTACCTAATAGATCCTTTCTTGCTTTTTAGGTTGGCCTTGGAGGGAAAAACAGGCTGATTGCAAGTATTGACACGTCAAGGTCACAGGTATTGGGAAGCAAAATTAGATTTTTCCTTGTGTATGCAAAGACTTGCATACTAACTTCTAAAACTGATTCTTCTAGCTAGTGGTAAGCCTTTCATACTTCTGAATTGAATTGCGAACAGAAATCCACATTTGCAAAGTAAAATCAAAGATTCCAAGAACTTCTGCTTTGAGATCCCTGTCTCCATTTGACATCTCCCATCCCTAAAATGACAGATTCTTCCCAGTTTGCTTTTTCATTTCTTTTATTAAAGTGATGTGTATGTTCCTTGCAGACCTTCATAAGGTGCTCCAAGCTTTAACTACTTTTAAATATTTTATATTGACTTCAGTGGCAGGGCTGGAAGCTTCAAAGTGTACAAATAAATCAAGTTCTTGAGTCAAGTGAAATGTTGAAGAACTGGGGGTTATAAGATTGGAAGTACTCTTGACAGTAGAGACATTGTATTCCTGATCCATGGATCCAAAAAGAACAGTAGCTGCTTGTATCACACCTTTGAGCAACTTCTTTTCTGGCATGTTTTTTTCTCTCAGAAGTTAAGCATGCAGAGAGGAAAATGCTGCTTTTCTGTAAACTGTAATGGTAACTAAGTGTGAAAAGTGAAAAATATCCTTTTCTGTAAATACTTATTTTGAGCTATACTGGTTTGATATATAAGAGATGACCTGTTCAGCTAGGAATCTTTTATCTGCTACTTCTTAACGTACTTATTTTTTTCCCGTGACATCTTCTCGTGTGTTATAGAGGCTCTGCAGCGAAGAACTACCAGATGCTTCATCTCCTGTTCCAACAAATGGTATTCGTATTATTAAAAGATCCATCAGACTTACTCTTAATCAGTAACCAGCATCTTCAGGTAAAGATGATATTCATTTGTTATTATTCATATATAATATTCATGTTATTTTATGATTCCCAACAATAAATGGAGGGTTACTCTGTTGTTGTACTGCAATATTACCTACTTAAACACCTGTGTTTTTTTGACCTGCAGGTATTGTAAGAAACTCCTCTGTGTAGCTTTTACAAGATCACTTGCTGCTGAGTCACTGGCTATGGAAATCATACTGCTATTTTTAAGTAGTACTAGTTTAGACACTTGCTTCCTTTGGAACTGCTTCATGTGTACCTTTGCAGTAGCTGTACTTAAGTCTTTTTAAAAGTCTTAATCACTAGCTGAAACAGCTTTTTGAAAAAAACCACATACAGCATGTCTAGTGACTTGGATTCAGTGTATGTAAACAGGGTTGACTAGTCACTGCAACCACACTATAGCTACAAGCATGTAGGTATGTGCTTATATTCATGTGTGCTTTCCTAGTTGATGTATTGTTCTTATCTTAAAGTAGTTTCCAGTTTGGCACGTACACCCCTGTGCATTTGTCACAATAATGCTCAATCTTGTACAGGCAGTAGTTTTCAACTGTCTAGCACAGCTGTGTACTACACATCTATTGTCTCTCATAGAGGCCCATAAATAATCTTCACTATTGAAGAAAATGCAATAGGACTCTAAATAGTTACATGTAGCAGTCTTAAATCTGGCTCTATAAGCATTTATAACACTTCTTACCCAGATAAGTGCATTAGAGTTTTTTGGGGGGTGGAAAGAAATTATAACTATTGATTAAAAAAGAGCAACAATCTTATGCTATGTTTCTACTGTAATTTCTTTATAATCTGGTATTTTTTGTAAATGAAGTTGAATGTCTTTTCCAGAGTATTTTTGTATGTATTGTAAATACTATCTTCCAAAGAAATCTAAAGTTTCAGTCTCTTGTTTCCATTTCTGTGAAAATGAAAAGTGCTTTTTAAGAACTTCAAGCCAAAGGTGTGGGCAGGGGAGATGGACAAGCACAATGTTATGCAAAATGACAGTCGTGCTAGGGTCATCTCGAGTCAATATTGCTGCTCCACTAATGTTGATGTTTCCCTGTCTTGAATTAATATACACTGAGTGAATAGTGCAGTTTGTAAAGTGAGTTGACAGCTGATGTTCCAGTTTGCTATTTGGGCAGTAGATACTCTTCTTAAAAGGAGTGCTTGTCTTACAGCAATCCTGAGCTTTGATCATCTTTAGCATCCACATAGATCTCAGGAACAAAACTTAAGGACCCTAAAAATCTTGTGAAATCTTCCTTCTCTAATATTATCTCTATTGCTAGTTTCCCAAACTTGTGGAGAGAGCATTACCATACTTAAAGTAAATACTTAGTTCTCCCATATTATGTTTGGCTTCACCCTTTCTTCAAGCACATTTTTCTTTTTAAAAGCCCTAGTGGTTTGGGAGTTCCTGTTCTTCCCTTTCTGTACACCATCTGCTCTCAAAAACAGAAGAAACCCACCCAGCCTTCACTGCAAGGCTTGCATTGAATCACAAGTTAAAAGGAAGGAACTGAGCACAAAGTGGGTTTGTAAAAATGATACTTTGTGACCATTGTTTTCACATAGGCAATATTTAAATAACATGTTATTAGCTGCTGCACTTACATAAAACTTCAACACTTGTATAGATAAAAGTTAGCCATGAGTTTGAAGGAATTAAAGCTAAAGTAGATAGGTTTGCTTTTTTTTTTCTAATAGGAAAACTTCTTATAATAGTCTACAACTCTGTAATGTAGTGCTTCTTAAACAATTTTCCTTTCATTATTACAGGAGTATTAGAGGCTACCTTGTCCTTAAGCCCCTTCATCAGCACACAGATTTATGGGAACAATCTTTAACTTTTGTTAATGGTTATTGATGAATACCTTCAGTTTTTCTTTTTTTCTTTCCACACTCTTCTGTACAGTTAGCTTCTAATCACTATTACACCATTTTTCTTTACCAGTAGGGTGAAGAAGAATGTTTAGGAAGGATTTAAGTTACTAGTTTCTGGGACTTGATTCAAAATAGATGAGATTACAGATTGTCTCTTCGTATACTGTGGTTTAATACAGTGCAATGAACAGCATCCCCATTGTTCAGTGGTTTCACTGGCAATTGCAGATGTGCAATACTGCAGAGTTGTCTGGTGTTCTCAGTTGTTCCTTTGGTCTTTGAGTTAAGGGTTGAAATTCAGCAATTTTGACTAAAGTTCAAATTGCAGAAATGTAAATGTTTTCCTTTGTTTACTAAGTCCTTTGTTAGAGTGACTGACAGTTACTCATGCATAAAGACTTGTTGAGCCTCTCTTCCTGCAAGTATTTTCTTTTTTTTTTTGCTATCTTAGCTGACTGAATGTGTGGCTTGAAGGTTGAGGTGGAAGGGGATGAAGGATGCAGTTTTTTTCAAGGAGATGAATTATGCTTGTATTGGGAACTACTCCAGGGTACTAACTGTGTAAGGAATTAATGTATACTGTAGTTTGCTTAGTATTAGCAAAGAGACAAACAAGTTTCTGTAAGTTACCTACACTTCCTTTGTAATGCAGGACCCTGCAGCAGCTAAGAACAACTACTAGAATATATCTTGCACTAGTGCATGGGTGTCTAACCTTTTTGGCTTGCCTGGGCCCCATGTATACATGGGTTACTTTTGGTGCAGCATCTCCTAGTTATTTCCCTGGAAACTACAATGGATACAAAGAACACAGTAATAATACTTAAAATGTTTCAACATATTCATAGTAATGATGATGATTTTTACTGACTGTAGTGGCCTAACTCTATACCACTAGAGAATGACCTGCTGCTGCTATGCACCTCTTTACTGTGTTCATATCCACTCTTTCGTCTCCGTGAATGTACATCAAGCATTGATGAATGTCAGTGGGTGGCACTTTTTCTCCATGGTAGAGTTCAGTGACACTTGCTTCATAAATACTTCCCTGTCAGATGCCATTTTGTCACTCTGTCCCTCTTCTATTATTTGTCACGCAGTAACAAAACACTATTAGTGGAAAGATTAAACCTCTGCTGCTGTACCATTGCTATTACTTTTGGAATAGCCTCCAAAATATATAATCATAGAATCACCAAGGTTGAAAAAGATCTCCAAGATAATCCAGCCCACCCACCTACCTGTCTCTAATATTTCCCACTGGATCATGAACCTCAGTACAATAACCCCTGGGAAAACACCGCTCATGACCTGCTGGATATGACCACCAGTTGGGCCCTGGCCATTCAGCCAGTTCTTTTCCCAGCAAAGGGTGTACCTGTCCAAGCCACAGGCTACCACTTTCTCCAGGAGAATACTGTGGCACAGTGCCAAAGGCTTTGTTAAAGTCTAGGTAGACTATGTCAACAGCCTTTTCCTCAATCACCAGATCAGTTTGGTCAAGCAGGGCCTGCCTTTTATGAATGCCTGTAGGTGAGGCCTGATCCCCTGGTTGTCCTGCACATGTGATCTCCCTCAAGATGATCTGCCCCATAACCTTTCCTGGCACCAAGGTCAATTAACAGGCCTGTAGTTCCCCAGATCCTCTTTATGATGCTTCTATTAGATAGGAGTCATGTTGGCAAGCCTTCAGTCCTCTGGGACCTCTCCAGTTGACCAGGAATGGATCCTCAGGTGGATCCATCTGTCCCCATGGACTTGTGGCAGTCAAGTGGAGTAATAGATCTCTAACAGGAAGGCTTTTGCCTTTCTGATTTTCTCCCTGCACATCCTAACAACTTCTGTGTTGTCTCCTTGAGTTGCCCATCCCTTCTTCCAGCGGAGGAAGATTCTGTTTTTCTCCTGGAGCCTCACAAAAGCTTCCTCTTCTTTCCTGCTGACAAACATTGCAAAACAGGAGGATAGCCTGCTCCTGCAACTTCAAAGACTTCCTTTTTGAGGAGTGTCCAGTGTTCCTGAACCTCTTAACCCCTCAGGACAAAATCCCAAGGGACTTTCCCTACCAGCATTCTGACCCATTTGAAGTCTGCCCTCCAGAAGTCCAAGGTAGCAGTTTTGCTGCCCCTCCTCCTGGCTCCACCAAGAATTGAGAATTCTATCATTGTGTGGTCACTCTGCCTAAGACAGCTCCCAACCTTACCGCCTCCGCCTGTCCTTCTCTGTGAACAGCAAGTCTGGCAGGGCATCTCCCCTGGTAGGCTCTCTTACCAGCTGCATGAGGAAGTTGTCCTTCACACACTCTAGAAACCTAGACTGCTGCTTCTGCACTGTGTTGTATTGCCAGCACATATCAGAGTAGTTTGAGTCTCCCATGAGAACAAGGGCTGGTGGTCACACAGCTCCCACTAGCTGTTTATAGAACATCTTATCCGTTTATTCATTGTGGTTAGGCAGCCTTTACCCTTGTACCTTGTTTAAAGCCTGCTCAACAAGCTCTGCCAGCTCCTGGGCTAGGATCTGTTTCACCATTTGAGACAGGTGAGACCCATCCACAGCCATCAGGCCAGCTGCTGAGTAAACTGCCATATGGTAAAAAAAAACAAACAACACACCGCCACCAAAACTCTAGCATTATAGTTAATTCATATAAGTAACAAAACTTATTTAACTCTTTCTTTTTTAATTAAAACAAACAACAACAAAAAGAGGGAAACAAAATAATAAAACTACTGGGATATTTGACCTTGCTTTTGTGAAATTGATGCATCAGTGTGGTTCATGGAAGTGATTGCCACTCTTAGTGAACTTCCAAGTTGCTCATTGAATTTTGAATGAAGTTTTACTCTTCCTGTGCTTCATCCTTGAAAACTGTTGTTGACAAATGTATGTACTACCAAAAAGTGGTGACCTGAATGAGGTATAATTGTGAAGTGAGGAATAATTTGTCTGGTAAGAGAGGGCTGAGAGCCACGATCAGATTTTTGAGCTGAATATATGATTGCAGCTCCGTACGTTAGGTTTGATAATTTTCAGGTCAACCGAAAATAGAATCACAAATATAGCAAAAATTGCTCATTTTTTTTGTTTTAGAATTTGAGAGTATGTAGCAAGATCACTTTATCAAAATTGAAAGTATGGCTGAATATTTTTCTGTTTGCAGGACTGTGATTGGCCAAAATATCAAAATATATGGAATTATTTCCCATGACATGAGATAGCGGTGCTATGCACTGGTACATTTCATTGAGGGAAGGAGGCTTACTGCTTTTGTGATATTCAGTGGAACAGGCTGCTTAGCTTTAACACAAGTAAAAACTCCTAGTTGTGTTTTTGCTATTACCTCATTGCACTTTGTAAAAAGAGCCTGATCCTATGAATTTTTCCAGTAAACTAAAGGCCATGGTTGTCACACGTTATGCATTTGCCTGCAGTTGAGGGGTGTTACACAATGAAAGGTGCGACAATGACAGCAAAGCATCAGGCTGCAGCAAGTGAGGATTCACTCAAACACAACAGCAGGGGGCACAGAAATAAAGGAAAGAAACTGGTAACTTTTGGAAAGCCTCAAGTATGCAGGAAACTCCAGAGGGATACCCTCACCTCCACAGCCAGTTCTTGAATGAGGTCAGGACTCTTGCACCTGAGCTCCCCTGAGGGAGCACAGGGGGAAAATCAGAAAAGCCGAAGCCCAGCTAGAATTAAACTTGGCAACTAAGTTGAAGGACAAAAATAAATATTTCATAAATACATCAACAGTAAGAGGAGGGCCAGGGAGAACCTCTGCCTCTTTTTGGACACTGACGGCAACATGGTCACCAAGGATCAAGATAAGGCTGAGGTACTATTTGCCTTCTTTTTTAGTAGTAAGACTACTCCCTGGGCACACAGGCCCCTGTGCTGGTAGATAGGAATGGGGAACAGAATAGGCCTTGCATAATCCATGATGAGATGGTTTTGGACCTGCTCTGAAAGCTAGACAACCACAAATCCATGGGACCAAATGGATTGCACCCTGGACTGCAATGTGGCGGATGTGGTTGCCAAGCTACTCTCCATCATTCTTTGTCAGTCCTGGCTATGGGGATGTCCCGGTGGACTGGAGACTGGCAGATGTGACGGCTATCTTCAAAAAGGGCTGGAAAGATGATCCTGGTAGCTACAGACCTATCAGTCTCACCTTGGTGCCCAGGAATGTTAGGGAATGGATAATCTCAGGAGCCATCATGGACCAATTGAAGGTCACCAGGGGATCAGGCCCAGGTAGTGTGGGTTCATCAATGGTCCATCCTAGCTGTCAAACCTGATTTTGTTCTATGACAAGGTGACCTGCTTAGTGGATGAAGGTAAGGCTGTGGTGGTATACCTGGACTTCAGGAAAGCTTTTGACACTGTCCCCTACAACATTCTTGCGGAGAAGCTCACTGCCCATGGTTTGGATGGGCATACATTCCACTGGCTGGATAGCTGGGCCCATCAGTTGTGGTCAATTGTGGTCAATGGAGTTAAATCCAGTTGGCACTGGTAACGATCAATGTCCCCCCAGGGCTTGGTACTGGGGCTGCTTCTATTTAACATCTTTGTTAATCTCGACGAGGGGATTGAGTTTGCAGATGACACCAAGCTGGGAAGGAGTGTTGGTCTTTCAGAGGCGAGAAGGGCACTACAGAGGGACCTGGATAGACTGGATTGATGGGCCAAGGTTAACTGTGTGAGTTTCAATAGGGCCAAGTGTCAGGTCCTGCATTTTGGTCGCAGCAACCCCAGGTAACCCTACAGGCTTGGGGAGGAGTGACTGGAAAGCTGCCTGATGGAAAGGGACCTTGTTGTACTGATGGACAGTTGGCTGAATATGAGCCAGCAGTGTGCCCAGAAGTTGGCCAAGAAGGCCAATGGCATCCTGGCTTGTATCAGGAATGGTGTGGTGGACAGGACTAGGGAGGTCATCCTGCCCCTGTACTTGGCACTGGTGAGGCCTCATCTCGAGTGCTGTGTTCAGTTTTGGGCAGCTCAGTACAGGAAGGACGTGGAGGTGCTGGAGCAGGTCCAAAGAAGGGCAACAAGGCTTGTGAAGGGCTTGAAGAATATGGCCTATGAGGAGAGACTGAAGGAGCTGGGGTTGTTTTGTCTGGGGAAAAGGAGGCTGAGGAGAGACCTTATTGCTCTCTTCAAATACCTGAAAGGTGACTGCAGCAGAGTGGGGCTGGTCTCGTCTCACTGATGACAGAATGAGGGGTTATGGCTTCAAGTTGCGCCAGAGGAGGTTTAGGTTAAATATCAGGAAAAACAACTTTATAGAAAGGGTTGTTAAGCACTGGAATAGGCTCCCCAGGGAGGTGGTTGAATCACCATCCCTGGATGTGTTTAAAAACCATCTGGATGTGGTGGTCAGGGACATGATTTAGCTGACGGTTTTTAGGGTAGTATGGTTAGATTGCAGTTGGACTTGATGATCTTTAAGGTCTTTTCCAACCTGAGCAATTCTATGATTCTATGATCTCCGCCCACTGCAAGGTTGCTGTAGATGTGTGCATTTCCTGTGATTGGAAGAGTTAGCAAGGAGGGTCCAACTTCCTATGCTGCAGGTTTCCTGCTATAAGGCCTGTGTGGGGGTGGGGGCAAGAGCTGCTGGGACAGGGCTGTCATGTCATTGCAGTGCAGCATATGGAGGATGTGTGGCTGGAGAGCATTGCTGCCTGATTCCCCAACTACCAGCCTACAGAGGTTGTGGGGACCATCTACTGCTGACTGGCCAGCTCTTCTGTTACTCTGTCTTGCTTTGTGCTTTGGGCACAGCAGTGTGTAGTAAGGATGTTTTCCAGCTTCTGGAGCTGATAAGAAAGGGGGAATCATGGGCTGTGAGCTCACCGGTTGGCATGGCTCCATCTGTGGCTGTTTCTTCAGCTGTTGTCTACGCCTTTGACTGGCCTGGCCCTGTAGGTGCAGCTCAAGGGATGGAGCTGCTGGAGCTGGTGTAATTTTTGTAGAGGATGAGGAGTGCTAACAAAATAGTAGCTAGGGGTGTGTTTCTTCTATTATTACGGAAGATGCAACTTGTTGAGCTCTCAGCAGTCTGACATTCAAGAAACTGATAGAAATCAAACTGAGTCAGCTCGTCTTTTGTGCAGTTCCTCTTTGCAGGGAAGACCCTGTCTGACTCATCCTGCTGCATTCACCCATCCTTGTTTCTTATCCATACCTTTTCACTTTGTCTCATCTGACACTTTTGTCTACTTTGCTGTCTTATTTTTTCACCCAAATAAATCTTGCTTTTATTACATATGAAATGGGCAGTACTTCTTTCTGTGCTGATGGGCAGAAAATCCTGATAGCACTGAAATCAGAGGAGAAATAACCTACCTTCTTTCAGTTTCAATTTGGGGCAGATGGGCAGCCTACTGCAGGAAACATCCAGCGGGCTCTGCAGAGTGTGCAATAGAGAGAAATCTGAATATTTTCTGTTCCTAAGCAAATCTGGCAAGTGTGTGTAGGTTCAGACTTCTCAAAGGCTCAACATGTGCTCAGATTTGTGTGGTTTTACAAAGGAACAGTAAAAAGTTCAATAGTGACACCAGCACAACTTCCATACTGAATTTCATGTCCTTGTTTCTGAAATGTGAAGAAGAGTTTCTTGAAAATTTTTAGAATTCTTCGAATATAATTAAAGCATCATATTTTCCCCATGTGTTCTTCTTGGAAACAACTGAGTCATCTTTTTCCAAAAAATCAGGTGAGAACAGTGTGTGCAGTCATACTCCAAAGAATTTCTTTTATTTTTGCAAACTTGGAAGTAACTGAAAATGTGGTCTTAAAATAGGAAGTGTTGACTTGCAATAACTAACAAAGTGCACTGATGGCAATATGAGTGGGAAATTGCTAGAATTTTGTTCTTCAACTTTTAGTATTTTCCTGTGTGCTCAGTGGACACGAACAGAAAGTGGTCATATAGACACTGTAACCAAGTGAATATGCACATCACTCTGTGTACAAGCACTTGGCTTTGTGTCTCTAGCACTACTCTTGCCTTTTTGAATTTTTTTTCAGATTTCTTTTTCTCTTATGTATTAGATGTTGAATTTAAATTTTACGTACAGTCTTTTCCACCACTTAAGCAGAAGGGGATAAACTTATCATTGTGAGCAATACCACAGATTCCTAACAGCTAAGCTAAAAAAATAACTATTATTTTAAGTTTTTTTGTTTTTTTGTTTTTTCTCTTCTGAGCAAGGCAAGCATTAGACCTTCAGGAAACTGAATGTTTATCCTGCCTCTGATTCATGTATGTGAAACTAGAAGTCTGTAAGTACTTACTGTGAGACTTGTACTTGGTCATTGCACTCACTTCTGTTTTTGCCTGGATGGCATAGCATGCATTAGTTTTTCCAACTTACTGTAGGTGTTTTTACAGGTCTTTACTAATACTGTACTTCTTACTGTATAGAATAACAGCTGTGTTAGAATTTGGAAACAAACCAGCATAGGCTTTGTATTTACAAAAACAAATCCAATCTGTCAAATTATGAGCAATAGGAATACGATAGATACTGTGGACAGGCACTTTATAGAAAATGCTACAATTTAGTTAAGAAAATCAGTTGAGACAAAAATATATCTTTGGGAGTTGTGTTTTGAGGAAAATGAGTCTGTTGCAATCAGTTAAGTGTTAGCAATTGAAAAGCAAGGGAGTCCCCTGTTCTCCTGTTCTCCCAATAAATAAATCATTTTGTTACACTAAATGATAAACCGTGTAAGTACAGAGATACTTACTTTTCTGTAATCCAAGGTAAATATTTGGCTCAAGCCTGTAAAACTGTAAATCTATTTACTAAATTATTCCTCTAACAGAAGTAAGTAATGAAGTTGATTTTATCTCCCATGTTATAACTTTATTGGGGGAAAATTCAGTAAGGGTAGTATCTCAGTGCTTTCCAGGCTCTGCTTATTTAAATACGTTTTCAGTTCACTTTTTAGTAATATTGGCTAGAAGGCTGGCTGTGGAGCTCAGATAGGGCTGTTCAGACTTAATCTTGCATTTTCTCAGCCTTAAAGGTCATCCCTTATTTCAGTGGTTGTGATGTCAGTGGGGAAACCCGGCTGCACTTTTCTGTTCTTGTGCAAAGGTCTCAAACGTCAAATAAAAGCAAAACACTTAGAAAACTTAGAAAAGTTTAAGGCTTCAACTTAGAAATTACCCACAGGTTCTTAGTGACTCCAAACCAAGACCGTGTTATTTCATCAGCTCTTGCTTGTATGTGAACTTATTTTTTTTCTTCTCAGTTGCTGTTTCTTTCACTTAGTTTGTTTTCTTTTTCAGCTGCTTATTAAGGGAAGCTGTTGTTCTTCTGTTTGATAAGTAATGGATGCCACTAACTAGTTTGAGAGAGGACGAACCAGAGTGTCCACCAAATTCTCCATAAAATTTTGTATTAAGGTTTAGTACCATTGTGTGCTTTCTTCAAGGCTGATCCTGACAGTCTGTCAAATTATTTTTCAACAACACTTAATTCTTTACAATATTTACACAATCCTCTAGGGATTGTAACTAACCACCTGCTGATTTTTAAGCTGCTAGTTATATGATTGATGAGATTGTTTAGGAGGAATCCCAGTAGTTCCTGATAGCAGTGGTGAAAAATTTCAGAGTACTGATTGTCCAAATTGTAGATGGCTTTTTACCTGGTCTTTGAGATTTTGATCTAGATACTGCTAGAGACGTCTTTCACTGATGCTGGTTGTTGTACCATATAACCCTGGTTTCCGTATGAAGAACGAAGAAGCCTTTCAATGAGTAAATCATTACAGTGCTATCATCTTTTATGGAAAATTGTCTATCACAGAGTATCACTTAGTATGAGAGACTACTTGCTTAAGGTCATGCAGTAAAGTCACAAAGACATTAAGCATCACAAAATAATGTAGTGGAACTGAATGAATTGGAGAGATTGCTGCTTGGTGATATGAATTCCTAAGCTGCGTGTTAAGTACTGCAATACTAAGTAGCATAGCAGCTAGGTTTTGCCATGGGTTTGCCTCCAACACACAGCCCTGATAAGAGGCTTGGCTTCAGCAAAAGCTACATATCTTTATTGGGGAAAAGGTTGTAACTACTGAATCGGGTAGGTATAGTTATGAATGTTATATATATGAACTGGTTGTTATATCTTTCTGAATGAATGAGAGTTTACAGCAAGTTGTTGGGCAAATCTCTCTTACAATACTTAAATGAATAGTAAGTTTGTATGGCTGCATGTTTTTTATCACTCAGACAAAGTTCCAGTCAACCCAAGTGGAAGTTTTGCCTGTAAAAATAAATAAATTAATTTATAAAAGTGTGTTTGGGTTTATGACACTTCAACTGTATTGCTAATGTATTGTTGCATGTCCCGAAAGCTTACTTAACATACTGTTATAATCAAAGCTTGCTCTGTGAACAAGCTTAAGAATGTGTCATTGGTTAAAACTGTTCAAATCCAGTCAAGGATACATACCCCTTCTCTATGTCTTTAGGACTGTGATTCTTCCTAGTTTTTCCTGAATAAAGTTATTCATTGGTCTCTGTTGCTTTAGTATTTTATATGCAAAGAAGGAGATCAGAATTCTGGCTCCCCCCCCACCTTACTCATCCAGAATAGGAATTTATAAAGATACCAAACTTCTGTTCATAAAACATTACTACACACTGCATTAGATAACTCTGGGCTGGAAGACAGCCAGTATCTTTGGCAAAGTTGAAAAATTTGTGAGTGAGAGGCTTATGAGGGGCAGAGGATATTCAAAAGAGAACTTAGCTGGTGCACCTCTCCTGTGAAAACAGGCTGAGAGAGCTGGGCTTGTTCAGTTTGGAGAAGGCTCTGGGAAGACCTCATTGCAGCTTTTCAGTGCTTGAAAGGAGCTTATAAACAGGAGGGAAACCATCTTCTTACACAGTTTAATAGTGATAAAACAAGAGGGAATGGTTTTAAACGAAAAGAGGGGAGACTTGGATTAGATATTTGGGGAGAAATTTTTCAGTCAGTGGGTGGTGAGGCAGTGGCACAGACTGCCCAAAGAAGCTGTGGATGTCCCATCTCTGGAGGGTGCCCAAGGCCAGGCTGAATGGGGCCCTGGGCACCTTGATCTAGTGGGGGCAAGCAACCCGTGTTACAGTTGAGTGCTGAGGCAGCTTTAAGGTTCCTTCCAACCCAAGCAATTCTGTGATGACTGTAGTTATCATTTAATGGGGTGGTCATGCAGATGAAGAGCTCTTGTCTTACATCACTCTGTGCTGTAGAGTCAGGGTAATAAATCACCCCCAAAAGCTTGAAAGCCCTAAAAGACTAAAAACAGAATATGAGAATGTGAAGATAGTGAAATGAGGTAGCACTAACAATATACAAGTTAGTAACAGTTGTTAATTGCTGTTTTATTTGATCAAGTAGACATTTTGAATAATTTTGTGTTTATTCCAGCTATTTGTCAAATCAGATAGCAAGCCTACAACAAATAAAAATGTCTCCAGAATTCTGTCCAATCTTGAGGTTATGGCTAAGTCTGAGCTCCCCAAATGGAACCTTTTCTGCCTTATTCTTCTGATCGTTTTGAAAAAGGGTGCCAAATAGAGAAGCTTATGTAAGTTTAAATCTTATTTTGCATAGACATAGCTGACGATGTGAAACAGGAGTCTCTAGTCTCTCAAAAGCTTTGAAGTTGTATTGATTCTGAATCGGTTCTCATTCATTTCTTCTCTTAGAGGTTAAGAAAAGGTAACAGAACCAGCTGTTTTTTAATCATCTTAAAAATTACACCTTTCAAAGCATCTTTAGAATTGCCATTGTTGTCTGATTTTGCTTTTTAAACAAAAGATTATGGAGATTCACAGAAATACTTTATAAATTCAAATGGTAACTTTGGTCTTGCTTTATTTTGTTAGGCAGGTCATTGTTTATGCAGGCTTCTGTGGTGGTAGCTCTTGGAAAAGGCACTGTTAGCCATCTTTCACTTCTTTCTCCAACTATGAGAACTGGAGATACTGCAAAGATTGAAGTTCTCTGCTTTATTCACCAAGATCTTTTTGCTCTCACGTGCTGGAAGGTGCATGAAACCACGCAAGCACAACAAACTATTACAAGCAGACTTAGTGAAATTTAGGGAGGAAGTGATCGTTTGCACATCCTTCTAGGAAATCTTCCCAGAGAACACTAGGGGGCATTTTACCAACATACGACAAACGCAACGCAGTTGCCAACGATGTGTGGGAGGGTGGTGTCAAGGCCCTTACAGAACAAGATGTTGTGATGACAAGGATAAGGCAGCAGAAATCGTCGGCACTTTATTCAAATCTACTCTCCCCCCCCCCCTTTCCCCCAGTTCTTACTTATATCAACATGGAAACTTGTAATGCTGAAGCTAATGCAAAGGAAAATCGTCAAAGCATTAAGGCTGGGAAAGACCACAGCACAACTGTCTTCAATTTTTATTAAAAAACAAACAACAAACAAAAAGAAAAACAAAACAATATCACCAAGTAATAACAAACTTATCCCAAAGCCTGTATGCTTTAAAGAAACATAACGATTTTGTAAAAACTGAAAAACTGACTGGAGTTAAAAACTTAAAAAAATCTGAAATCCGTCCAACTTGAGTTAGGATTTCTTATATATAGGACATATATTTTCATGTTTAATAGTGTCCTTTCTTTACAAAACAACTGCATTGGAATACATATACATAAAGAAGTAACTGTATATATTGCTGCATGTTAAATGGCCTGTTGGTTCACCAAAAGCTGATGAAGGGAGAGTCCTTGTGTAGCTGCAGCTCATAAAGTGAGCAGCCCAGCAAAGCCTGGAGTTCACCTGTAAGCTCTACCAAATCCAACAGCCCTTTGCTTTCTGGGTTAAATGCTCCAAGATCTGTAGCACAAGAGAACAATTGGCTGAGAGAAGTATGTTTAAAAACTCCGCCTCAGTGATACTATGATTTCCAGATTGGGGAAGCTGCAGTGGAAGATATGAGATGACATTTTTAGCCTCTTCATCACATCTGAGAGCAAGAGTCAATTTTGCAGTGTTTGAGAGGGACATACTTGAATGTTGTAACTTGGAAAGAAAGGCCCATCTGAAAATTCAAATTCAAGGGCATTGGTAAAGCCATTTCCATCTTTCTCATTTGGGCCAGGGAGATTTGCCCAGACATCAAATCCTGATTCGTCTTTCAGATCACACACAGGGCTGTCTTAGAAATTCCAGTACAAAAGGATCCTCAATGTTTTGACCAGGCAGGCCAGTTAAATACTATGTGAGGAAGATCTCCATCACCTTGCTATGGGTCATCTTCACGGTGGTCGACCCCGATTAGGTTGTGAGCAGTGAGTCATTGCTGTAAGATAATAACAGGTGGATAATTTCTAAGTGATCATTTTCTACCACAGCATAGATTGGTCTGGTTCTGCCCTGCGTGCTGTGGTTCATGTCCTCCCCATACTAGAGATGTTGCACTATGCTCAGCCAGCTTCTGGCACATCGCGCAGGGCACAACAACCTGCATTCTCACAGTAGTTTACATCACAGACTTTGTTCTCCAGACAATACAGAACCACTTTCTATTAGCCAGACACACTGCCCAGTGTCAGGGTAGAGCTAGTGGAATCTGGTGAGGGGTGGCCAGCTGCAGTGCTGTGGAACAGGGGGGCAGCAGTGAGGGGCCTGCTGCAGCTTCTCATACAACTTCTGCTTGTAGCGTGTGGCAGAGGAGGAGTCACAGTCCAAAGCAGACTCCACTTGCTTCCTCACCTTCCTTGGTACATGACTTTATCTTTGGTATTTTTGATATCTGTGGTCCCATGCCCTGTCATGGATGATCTCCTTCTCCTCTCCCTCAGTCCCAAGTGCTTTTTGTTTTGTTTTGTTTTGTTCTTCCCGATGGCTTCTCACACATGGCATATTTCTGCAGCAGAGATTCAGGTTGGAAGTCCTGCTCTTCGTCTGTGTGCAGGCCATCTGTCTCTTCCAGCTTTCTTTACTTTTCTGCTGTTTGATAGCCAAACTTGAGGTTGAAATATAGTTTGGCTGAGCCTACCTTTTGCTATTTGCATCAGTGCATGAAAGGCTCTTCATGTGCAGAGACACTGGGAACATGGTCAAGCATTTGTAGCTCTTCTTTTTTGCCTTTCACGTAAATTCATCCTGCAGTTTGTCCACAAAATTCTCACTTCGGCTGCCATTGTTTTGCACTTTATACTTCTTGTATAGATATGGACAATGGATGGATGGATGGATGTTGGCCAGTGTCTTGTGTTGGCTGTCCTTCTACATTTTCATAAGTAGAATGTCTTTCTAAATAAAATTTCTCATTTGGGAGATATTTCTCTCCAGAGTTCCAATAAAGCAACCTTGGTTGTTTTCTGTACTAGCAGAACTACATCTGCAATTGTCATTCTGGTCAGCAGTGGTATCTTCCAGAGTGGCAGGCTTCTCTTCACTGCTTCAAGTTTTCACTGTGTGTCTGGCTGAATCTGCAGACCTCTGAGTCTTTGGCAGCTGTTTGGCTTTCCTCCCTTTTACATCTCTAACTTTGAGAAGCACAACGTTGCTCCCTGTGGCACTTGATGGTGGACTGGAATCCACGTGCAGCTTGTGATACTTGAATCGGTCACCTACTTAGCCAGTAGTTTGCAACTCTTTTCACCAGTTCAGATGCCCTGGGTTTCAGTAATTTCCTGTTGGCAAACTCTGCGTTGTTGGGTCCTCTTTTATGTCTGACTGGTTTCAAGGTTTGGCTGCACTGCACCAAAGCAGAACTGCCTCATGTTGTCCTGCACTTTGCTGGAAGTCAGAGCGGAGCTGTCAGTCTCATGAGCAGCGTCTGGGAAGGCTGGTGCATTCTGGAGGGGCTGCTTTTGCTTTACTTTATCTGGCAGATAAGTCATCTTTCCTCAAGCTGAGCACTGCCAAACTCAGGGCTTGCCGAAAAATTATAGTTTTCATGCAGATTGCCAATTCTTCCAAACTCAATAAAATCTTTGTGCTGAGATGCCTGTTCTACCTTGTGCTTTGTAGGGCTGGTTAGCCTAGCTGCTATTCTGAGCAGCAGAGCCAGCTTTCATTAAACTGGCTTTGCTTTTTTTAGAGTCTTGCTAGTCCCACAGGAGCTCTGGGAAGAGGTGCTTGTTACTTCTGGCAGAGTTGTTGCTGTGGCCAGAGCCCTGGCACAACTTCAGAATATTATTGCTGGCCGCAACCTCATAGTCCATCTTTCTGCCCATCTCCAGGAGCTCTGGGAGCCTGCTGTGTAGCACCAAGTCCTCATAGCATGCACTTGTAGGATGACTCTACTCAGCCATCCTTCTCTTTACTGTGTAGCTGAGGTGCTCTTGCTTTACTAGTCAGTGTACCTGTACTTGTATCTTTTCCAGCTGGAGTAAGGTTTTTGGATCAGGATTTAGAATTTAAAAACAAACAGTAACAATAGGTTGTTTCTTCTTCCAGAGTAGATTATGAGATTATTCCCCTCTGGTTTGGATATGTTTATCTTTGATTTTTGTAATTTACACATGGTCCAGTGTGATAACTCATAGCCTACCTCTGCTAAACAGGGTAAAATCCCTCCACTTTTAATTTTAGTTATTTTCTTGTCATCTAAACTTTAACTGCAACATTAAGCGTCAGTTCCAGTCCATCCTTTTGTTACAACTGTCATTCTATGCTTTCATGTCATGTTTTCCAAAAGGAGCTTGTGGAAGATGAATACTAATGCTGCTGTGGTCTACTGTCAGTGGTGGGCATTGGCTAGCAGTTACATGTTTCAGCCTTTGTGAAACAGATCATTCGGGGGGGTTGACCTTCAGCACTGCTGGCTTGGCTTGTACTCCAGGGTCTTATTGGAGTTGAGCAGAGCTGGAGGCAGGACATCAGTGGCTCCAGTATCATAGCTCATTTTTTCTACCCCCGTGTCTTAAGCAGTTATCTCTTTTTTACATCCAACTTTCTGTATAACACTGCCACTTATTTCATCTCTTTCTTGGGGTATGCAGTCTCCTTTCTTTAGTTCCTGTGTTTAGATGACAGAAGAAAATTGTCCTAATTTTCCCTTCATATGTCTGGTTTATTTCCATTCAGCAGACTGCCTGGGTGTGCTTTTTATACTGCACAAAGAATCTATTCAGGTCCTTTTTATCAAGATGCATTGTGTAACAGATATCTTGAGGAATTACTGCTTGCCCTCTCTTACTGTTTCTTTTGAAAATGCTTTGAATCTTACAGTGACCGATACATACACTATACCTATATATAATAATATTTTGAGTTGAGGGTTTCATTTGGATATTTTCTATTTTTAGCAACATTAACATTCATGAGTAGAACTGCTGTGCAGGTAAACTGTCATTTATCAAATATGTTGTTATGGGAGAGAGGCCAGCCACTACTTTGGTTACACAAGACATAGAACTTTTCCCCAGGCATCCTAAAATTAACAAGTTCATGTAGCAACTGTCAAATGGAAGACATGGTGAAACAGCAAAACTGATCACTGTTCTATGTGTGATGAAAACAAAGGGCTACAGCCTTGTAATCAAGAAAGCAGAGATAAAAATTGCAGTTTAACTAGGATGTTGGCTTTTTAGAAAATGTGAATGGTTTTACTGCAGCATATCAGTAAATTGGCTGTGTGTGCACATCAAGTCAAAACACACTGAGACTAGCTGTTCAAATAGTGAGAAGCAGCGGTGCTGGTTGTGGCTTACTCACAGCTCTTGAGGGTAAGACTCTGTGTGGTGAGGTGACACGATGACACAGCTCTAGGCAAGTAATAGAAGGGGCTAGAGCAGGCCCAGATAAGATGACAGCTGGCCAGTCTACACAGATTTTTTAGATTCGCTTTGCGTACGTAGGAAGGCTTTATGCATAAATTTGTTCCTAGAATATGTTTATGTTCAGCCTGAAGAATGGTGTCCTTTCTGTGATTCCTAGGTGTAATCTTTGAATTATACAGTGCATAAGTCACCGGACCAGAGATTTAAAAATAAGTCATGAAAGACTTCAAATTGAAAGATGTATCTAGCTGTTCTATATATTGAAACAATTCATTTTTCTTTTATAATTCTGGCTGTATATTTTGCATTCCAAAACTGATGTTAAGTGGCTTACACTTTTTGCAAGCCCTGGAGGAAAAAAAAAGGGCTTGTAGTAAAGTTTTGAATGAGTGTTATCCACTGCAGGTGAACCCAATGCTTTTCTGACACCACCTCAGTCTAGAAGTGTTCGTGGTAGTGTGGTGTAATTGTGCTCAGTGCGCACATACAAAAAAGATGAGAGTTTTGATGGGCGGACTGTTCATTGGATGAAGAACTGTCTGCAGGACCGAGCCCAGAGAGTGGTGATCAGTGACTCAATGTCTGGGTGAAGATCCCTCCCAAGGGGTCATTGCTGGACCTGATACTCTTAATATCTTCATCAGTGACACTGACAGTGGGGTTGAGTGCACTCTCGGCAAGTTTGCTGATGAGACTCCAGAGGGATAGGATGCCATTCAGAGAGACCTAGACAGGCTGAGCAGTGGGCCCGGGTGAACCTCGTGAGATTCAACAAATCCAAATAAAAGATCATGCACTTGGGTCGAGGTACGAACTGGGGGGTGAAAAGATAAAGCACAGCCCTGCTGAAAAGGACCTGGTGGTACTGGTGGATGAGAAGATGGACATGAGCCAACTGTATCCTGGGATGCATCAAAAGCAGCTCAGCCAGCAGGGTGAGGGAGGGGGTCCTGCCCCTCTGCTCTGTGCTGTTGTGAGACCTCATCTGGAGCACTGTGTCCACGTGTGGAGTGCTCAGTACAGGAGTGATGTGGGCCTTTTGTAGCCAGGGAATGGCTACAGAAATGATCCACAGAGTGGAACACCTCTCCTGTGAGGACAGGCTGAGAGCTGGGGCTGTTCAGCATGGAGAAGAGGAGGCTGTGAGGTGACCTGAGAGCGGCCTGTCGGTGTCTAACAGGGAGCAACAGGAAAGAAGGGGACAGACTCCAGCAGGATTTGTGGTGATGGAACAAGGGGAAATGGTTTCAAGCTTAAAAAGGATAGATTTAGGGCAGATATAATGAAAAAGATCATTTACAGTGAGGGTGGTGAGGCACTGGAACGGGTTACCTAGCAGAGTGGTTGATGCCCGTCCCTGGAGGCTTTCAAGGCAAGGCTGGATCAGGCCCTGAGCAACCTGATGGAGCTGTGGTGTCCCTGTGCATTGCAGGGGAATTGAACTGGCCTTCGGAAGTCCCTTCCAACTCTATGGATTCTATGGTTCTATAATAAACAGTTCACTCCTTGTGAGATTGCATCATAAATGAATAAGATGGTGTGAGAGCAAGGAAGTATTTTCTGTTTTCTGTTGGGGAAGCTGAGGCTCAGAATTAAACAACTTGCCTAAGAGCAGAAGGGCTGACTTGCCAAGAGCCAGATTCCAGTCTCCTGAGTCAGGGCCTTGTGCCTTATCCACAAGACCAGCCTTTCCCTTGTAGCATTTCCTTTCTCTCCACCCTGTTTTGAGGGGAGGAACAGTAGCATTGTTCTCTGTCAAACAAATGTAAAGCGTAATACAGGAGTGCTCACAGCAGAATGGCTGGAACAACTTTTGAGTTTATCATTAATTTGGAAGCCATGACTTTTCTTGGAATGGCTTCTGCGTTGAAACCCTCCTCAGCAGGAGCAATAACCACAAAAGCTTTAAGCACCAAAAGACATGTAACAGGCTTTTGAGATTAAAAATAATAATAATAATTAAATTAAAAACAAGTAAAAAACAACCAAACCACACAGCATGTACTTAAAACAATAAGAACTTTTAAAAGGCATGGGAGATTGGAAATTACTATTCAGGGGAGTGTGTGAGACATGAAATGCAGTGGTCAAGAAAGCAGGACTCCTAACTTTGTTCCATAAGTGGTCAAGATATATATTATTTTTAATTTGTGATTTTTATTCATAGTACACAGTACTACTAGGAGAGCCTAGTTCTGTAAGTACCTTAATGCCTGCTTGCCTACTTAATCAGGCTGGTGACAAAGGGCTTATCTTTGACATGTCAGATAGCTGGGAAGAGAAAATAAAGACTGAAGTTTGCCTTTGCTGCTCCATAGCAGAGCAGGTTTCAGCAGACTTGATTGGGCAATACCTGTGCTAAGCACCACTAAAGGGCTATCATCTTATCATCGTAGGGTTGACAAGTATCCTATCGATCACTCTGTTTTCTTTTGCTGTAGGAATTGAGTGTTTTGTTGTTGTTGTTGTTTTGGGGATGGTTTTTTTCCTTCTTTTTTTTTTCTTTCTGTTGCTGCCCCATGACATTCCTGGGCTTGTTCAGCCTGGCAGGAAAAGGCTGCAGGGAGACTTCATTGCAGCCTTCCAATATTTAAAGGGAGTTTATAGACAAGAGAGTAATCAACTACTTACACAGGTAGATAGTGATAAGACAAGGGGAAATGGTTTTGAACTAAAGGAAGAGAGATCTAGATGATTAGATGTCAGGGGGAAGTTTTTAACTGAGTGGTGAGGCACTTGAACAGCCTGCCCAGAGAGGATGTGAATGCCCTGTCCCTGATCAAGGCCAGGCTGGATGGGGCCCTGGGCAATCTGATCTAGTACTTGATCTAGTGGCTGGCAACCTTGCCTGTGGCAAGGGGATTGGAATCCGATGAACTTTGAGACGTTCTATGATTCTCTGCCAGATTAGGAAGCTGAATTCCTTATGGAATTTCTTACAGCAGCCTAGGTGTTAACAGGGCCAGAGTGGCAGCTGATGTCAAGCAAAAAAGGAGGAGCAAGGACTTGTCTTTGAATAAGTGGAGGAAAATGGGATCTTAAACCATTTTAACTGGAAGACAGGAAGCGAAGCACTGGATCAAACTGGTTTAAGAATTCTGGTATCTTGCCTCTGGCTACACAATAGCCAGCTGACAAAAAATAAGCGATGCACCTGGCTTCTGTTATGCAATGTTACAGGAGGGGAATTCCGCCCTATTTGCAAAGATCTGCACATGCCCAAAGTTATGACATGTTCTTAAACTCTGTGTCAGTTGCTGACTAGGTTTCTGTGATTACTAGTACTATCCTGCGCTTCTCAAGTTTGCATCACTCACATGGGGATGATCCCATGCCATAAAGTCAGCTTGAGGCAGAGTAAAGCTGCGTACAGGGCAGTCACTGGCATAGAGCACCATATACTTTCATGATTTTGAATAGGGTTTTTCATTTATTTGGTTTGGTATCGATCTTTTGCCTTAGAAGGCTTCTCTCTTGCTGTACAACTTTTACCTAGCTTAGGAAAATGAGTATATGACAAAAGAGCTATGTTGGGTTTGTTTTGTGCCAGAAATATGCTCTTTGTTATGTATCTGCTTCTGTCTAGTGCTGCAGAGAGGGAAACGGGCAAGAAATTTCTGCTCACACTGTTCTTTCTCCAGTCACTTTGTTCAGTGATTTCCTGAGCCAAATCTATCCTGTATTCCACTGGTAGGTGCACATAAATCTGACACAGTGAAGCACTTCTATCATTGGCTTTACTGTTGCTTTATTAAAGCTGCTTTTCACTTTAGAGGAGGACTATAGATAGAACTGAAATCTTCTGGATGCTACAAGTACACCTCACTTAAATTTCCTTAAAAAAAAAAACAACACAACAAACCATAAAGCAACAGCTTGCATCACAGACATTGATGTGTGTTGCCAATTCCTCAGTTTCTGAAATGGTCCTAAGGAATACCTCTGGGTAGCCTGTTTCTGCAGGCCTGAAGCCTTGCACATCAAAAGAACTGCGTACTGATGTTTTAGTCATAATAGATGGTGGTTCTATCGCTTGGAATATTGCCTTCCGCGTCAGCACACACTGTGCACCCTTTATAACATTTTCCTTATGAGGAGGGCTTCTGTTGCGAGGCATGGAGTTCCCCGGGTGCCTCTGTCTGGTCCTATTCAGCAGTGCTGTGGC